>BQNB010160759.1:0-14761 GCA_026074375.1 Tanacetum coccineum
ATGTGATTTCTCAAATTCACATGTGATTTATAAAGTAACAAATCACGTGTGATTTCAGAAATCCAGAAATCGCATGTGATTTCACAAATTCACGTTGAATTTTAAAGTAATAAAAATCACATGTGATTTTTTAGTGCGGAAATTGAAAAAAAAAAACTTCGTCAAACGTATATAGAAGTGCCTATCTATAGAAAGATAATTTAATTCTCATCGCGATGGTATAATTAGTTTTGCGTAACGATTAACGATTTATGAGATTTTTTAATTTTAAAAAATAAGATGAAAGTGAGTTTTTTTTAATTATATTAAAATAACAATGAATTTAAACCCTTAAAAAAAAATAGTTGTACATCAAATGATTTTGATATTTGATTTGATGTTGTTCTTGTATGGACTTTTCTTTGATCAATTCGGTTAAAACCTATAGGAATCGAAAGCTGAAACCGGACATAATCGAAAATAAGCGAATTAAATTTGTAATCGAACCAAATTTGTTAAAACCGAACCGTATTAAATATTCGATTTTCTGTTCGGTTATGATTTTGGCAATCTAAACTGAAAACTAAATTCATATATTTTTATATATTTATATTGATTTGGTTTTCGGTTCTGTTTGATTCAATTTGAATTATGTTCGGTTCAATTTTACGTAAGAAAAATTAACCGAACTGATTAACACCTATGTCCGTGAGAGAAGATCCAAAATCTTGAAAGATTGGATCTTCTAATCCGATATTAGCCCAATAAAGCCCAACTAGTTGCAACACACACGTGAACATCATACACACAAAGCCCACAACTGTCGTGACCATCCTAGACTCCTAGTACCAAACCACAGAGTTAAATCAACTGGTCTGATATTATTTGCTTCTGTATGATTGCGAGGATGCTAGTGTAAAAACAAACATTATTAACAGATTTTTAAATTGTACCTTAAACTTTGTTTTTCTTTGACAAAAGTTATTTTCATCTTCCTAAACCCCAAAACCCTTCTAAAACCCTAGGAAATTAACTATATTCTCGATGCCAAAAACACACGCAATTAATGCTGAATCGCATAAAACACCAATCTAGATTACTTCTCCATCACCCCTTCAAACCATCATTCTTAAACCCTTCAAAACCCACCCCGGTTTTAACCAACCACTCACCCACAACAAAAAACAACCCATTCTTTCAAAAATTGGGTATTGACCTAAATTATTTGAGAAACGGGTATAAAGATTTGGATTTGGGTCAAATTGAGAAAGTTATTGGTTTGTTGGGAAAGAATGATCCGGATTCAGCTGTCGAGGTTTTTGAGCTTTTGAAGAGGGAGGATGGGGCTAAGGATTTGAGGGGTTGTCAGTTTGTTGTTGCTCATGTTTTGGCGAAACAAGGGAGGTTTAAGCTGTTGCGGGCGAATTTCGTGCATATGCTGCAAGATGAAGGTATGTTTTTATTTAGGGTGTGCGAGTTGTTTCGTGCTGGCTTTATTGTTAATGTTTAGTAAAAGTAGCGTAGTTTAAGAAATGTTGGACATTAGTTAGGTCGCGGTTGATTAAAAAGTGACGAAAATATAGCAGTTTGCTTATTTAGTAACCAATGTGGAACACAACAATAAGATAAGAACGAGCGTTTCAAGAGCCACATTGGCAATACGCATATTTTCTAACAGTCATGAACAATAATTCAAGTAAGGTAGTAGAGAATCCAAGTACCTTGGCTTAAGATGTTATTGTACAATAATTGTGCACGTAGGATGATGCTAGTGATTAACTTATCAACTTATTAGCTAGTTGTTGTGGTTAATTCATCATAAGATGTGCCACTAGATTATTAGCCATGCTGATACGTTCGTAATGTCAAAACAAGTCTTCATCAGAAAGTTGAACATTTCGTTTGTTTTCCCATGTCAAGACCAAGTCTTTTGCCATGCATTATTTTAGGAACAATAAAGTGGACCACTACTTTAGGCCATGTTTTCATTTCGTGTTTACTTATTGAGTCATGTCCCACGTTCCCTGTGTTCATGCTAAAGATTAGGATAGTAGGTTAGTGTCTTGCTATTTATATGTACGTCTGGTTGTGAATCAAAGCAGAGAAGAAAATGAAATGAAAAGTTAGTTCAAAGTAATAATAGTTTAGTTGTTAGTTTAATTACGTATTAAGAGAGTGATCATCTCAAATCGATCTTCTATCACATGCTTCAAGCTGCATTGTATAAACTAAAATATGCATATAATCGCTGTGTTTGATCATTGCAACACAAGTTTCGATTAAAGAAAAGCATTTTTAAACTTTATGTATGGCAATCCTAGTTGGCAGCATCATTCACTTCTTTAAGCATGTAGTTATATGGCTAAGATGTACTAAATGAGAATTAGAGAATGGCAATTGCATCTGGAATAACTTGGATCAAGATTCAAGAAGCCCTTTTAGCAAGATTGAAATGTTGATATACGTACCCATTACATATCCAATGTGATTTAGTTCCTTCTTTTATGTAGTGACGGCGCTTATATTGCTTGTTACTTGTTATATCTCATTCTTCCATTTCTGTCCAAACGTTGTCTAGAATGTCATAGCCATCACAATATTTTAGCGGTGGCAGTTTTGCGAAGGTATTATTCATGACCACAAACGTCAAGGATACTTGGATTCCTTACTACCCTGTTTGAGTGTTTTTTTTTTTGGTTACTGTTAAAGAATACGAGTATATATTTATTGCCAATGCGTCTCTTATCGATTTATAAATGCTGGCGTGTCCAGCAATTCAAACGATACTTTTTTTCACTGAACCTGGATTGTATTATAAAGTAGGTAACAAAACTTCTAATAACGGTTACTTGGATTGTATTAGGGGAATTGGTTACCAATGAAGTCATTGAACATGCAATTTTTAGTAGTTTGTAGGCACTGGACTTAAATTCAAATAGTAAGTACGTACCTAAACTTACTTCATATCGTATCTACCATTCTACCTTATTTGGTGACTGGATATTTAAAATCCCAGTTACAAAGTGACCCAGATTCCGAGACAACCGATTTTGTTAGTTCAGAGTGACCTGATTGACCAAAAAAATAGTACGTGACTATGAGTGACCAAATCTAGAAAGTCGGTTACTATCAGGTGGCTTTAAACCATTTATAAGAGTTATTTGAATAACTAAAAAACCAAATTTTGATGAAATTTGGATACGAAGAAAACATGTTCTATGATATCCTTACACATGGTAATGAACATGTATGTTTGTTATTTGTTCTAATAGGCTCTGGATCTGCACCTTCGCTTTGTGAGTTGCTTTTGGTTAGCTTCAAGGGCTGGGAAGCAACAGCAATTGTTTGGGACATGCTGGCATTTGCTTACTCTAGATCTGAGATGGTGCACGATGCCCTATTCGTCATAGCCAAGATGAAAGATTTGAACTTTCAGCCTTCTATATTGACCTACAACAGTTTATTATATAATTTGAGGCATACTTATATCATGTGGGATGTGTACAATGACATCAAGGAGAGCGGGATCCGAGAGAGCAAACAAACAACTTCCATTCTTGTAGACGGTTTGTGTAAGCAATCCCTGATGCAGGAAGCAGTCAACTTTTTACATCAAGATTCATCGCCTCATGTTTCTTCATTTAATACTGTCATGTCCAGTTTCTCAAAAATGGGGTTTGTAGATATCGCTCAATCCCTTTTTTGTTTGATGATGAAGTTTGGAGTACATCCTGATGCATACAGCTATAATATTCTTATTAATGGACTATGTGTAGCGGGTTCTATTGAAGATGCGTTGAAGTTGACGTATGACATGGATAAGCATGGAGTCGAGCCTGACACAGTAACGTATAAAACCCTATCTAAAGGTTTTCGTGTACTTGGTATGATAAATGGGGCAATAAAGTTAATTCAACAAAGACTTACAAAAGAGTTGAAGCCTGATAGTATTACGTATACTTTACTGATATGTGGGAATTGCCAGGCTGGCAAAGTTGAGGAAGGCTTAAGTTTGCGAGACGAGATGATTTCTCGTGGTTTTGAGCTAAATTATGTTTCTTATAGTGTTTTGGTAAGCAGTTTATGTAAAATTGGGCGTGTTGATGAAGGTTTGAATTTGGTTTATGAGATGGAATTAGTTGGGTTAAAACCCGATGATGTCATGTATTCTATTATTATTCACAGTCTATGCAAACAAGGTGATGTACATAGAGCGATTCAGGTCTACATGGAAATGTGTACAAAGAAAATCTTCCCAACTATCTTTGCTCACCGGGCCGTTTTACTGGGACTCTGTGGGACCCGACCGTTGTCTGAGGCAAGGATGTATTTTGATATGTTAAGTAATGATGATGGGAATCCAGATATTGTTCTTTACAATATTATGATTAATAAATATGCAAAACTTGGTATGACTCACGAGACTGTACAGCTGTATAATCAGGTAACAGATAAAGGGATCGATCCGACTATTGTCACATTTAATTCTTTGATTTATGGATTTTGTACAGATAAAAAATTAGACAAGGCTATGAGATTAGTTGATAACATCAGGGATTGTGGATTAGTACCTACTGCTGTAACCTATACTACTATTATGAATTTCTTATGTGAAGCCGGAAACATGAAATCGATGTTTGCATTGAAGCGGGAAATGGAAGCTTGTGGTGTAGAACCGACTCATGTTACATATACTGTGATTATAAAGGGCCTTTGTAAACAATGGAAACTGCAAGAGTCTTTGATGGTTCTTGATGATATGTTGTCACGGGGTATATATCCTGATGAAGTGTCATACAACATTCTTATTCAACGGTTTTGTAAAGCACGCGAAATTCCAAAAGCTTTCGAGTTACATGATGAAATGGTATCACGTGATTTGACGCCTGACGCGGTTACATATAATATTCTTATAAATGGTTTATGTGTATATGGAAATTTACATGATGCTGATAAATTGTTTTTGTATTTACGGGAGAATAATTTTGTATTAAAGAAAGCTGCTTATACGATACTTATTAAAGCACATTGTGTAAAGGGTGATCCCGAAGCGGCAATGGTGATCTTTTCTGAAATGGTTAACGTGGGGTATGAAGCAACTATTAGAGATTATAGTGCTGTTGTAAATAGATTGTGTAAAAGATGTTTGACAAATGAAGCAAAGGTCTTTTTCAGTATGATGTTTTCTAATGGCGTTCTTCCTGATCTTCACCTTTATACAGAGATAATGTATGCTTTGCGTGAAGCAGGTGATATTCGTTCTATGCATGAATTACTCCCTAATATGGTCAAATGCGGGTTAGATGATGTGTGAATTATTCAAGGAATGACACATGCTTCTTGGGCTTAGCAAGATCATTTGACTTCTGCATCTACTAGGTAGGTAATGCGTTTTCATTTCGGTTGCGAATACAAATTCTTGTTTAAAAATATGCTAGGATTCAGCCACTTCTTATGTGACAAGATTGCCACTTTATTAATTTAAAGCATAATGTCAAGTTACTTAATAATTCATATGATATAATTTGTAGAATTGTAGTTAAGAGTGAGGCATCATGTCCAAAGGATCTGAAATAGATTGGAGCCCCTATCGTACATTGTGGCAACGACTTTGCTGATTCAGTTTTTTATTGTCTTTGTTTTGTCTGTTGTAAACTATAGAGATGGCTAATTGAGCGGGTTAGGTAGTGGGTCAAAACAGGTTTTTTTTTTCCTTCTCAAACACTTATTATTTCCCATTTGCTTTTAATATATTATCGATATCTTAAATGATTACAAAATTACTACAGTACTATAAACGTTTTTTTTTTTTTAAATAGTTCAAGGGTTGATATGTGTTACTAATACACTTTTGGCATGCTTGTAAACTTAAATTTTAATTTCTAGCCATTTGACCCGTTATAGATAAACCCAAACCTAATTCGACCCATTCAAAAGTAACCAGGTTGTTATTGCCGTTTCTCATATATTGTGTCATGTTGCAGATTCACAGGGAGTTTCGTAAGCCACTCAACTTACTTTGTCACAGGACCGCAAGTCAAGTTTATCTGAGTTTGATGATGCTCAAGGTCACCTGGTTTTGACAAACATGGGACCAGATTCAAGCGTCTAATTATAAGGACCAGAGTGGACACTCGATCTCGTAAAGGGCATAAGACTGCCAGTTCTATCCTGTGGAAAGGTTTGCAATACAAACAAAGCCTAGTAAATATTGAAATTGTATAACATGGCCATTTTGAATATATGCTGCAACATAACGGATTATAAATCATACTACTAATAAATGATAATTGTTGGAATTCTTAGTCCCAAGCTGTTATAAGAAAGAACAAACTATTAAATAGTGTATATAAAAAAACACGTTTTATATTGATAGAAGTTCAAAAGTCATGTTGTGAAACTCAGAAACATTTTATAAGAATGTCCATTTTGATGCTTTTTATACCAATCGAGTTAAATTTGTGAGATATACCGGTTACTTTTGATTAGGCTTCTGTCCTTGCTGTAACCAGACTGACTTTTGCAGTTTTGAACTTAATAGCAATGCAAGTCAACAGGAGGCAAAGACGTAGCAATCTGTCATTCTGTCAAGTTGAACAATTTTGCTCATTAATTTCCTTATGACCTCATCCAGCGTGAACCAAAGCATTATCCAAGTAAGGAATTCAAATCCTCATATATGAGTTAGAAATTACCAATATGTTTAACAATATCGTTGCTCATGCTTTTAAGCTGTTTTTGTTGAGCATTACAACCTATCACATACATGGGTTGGGTTGCGAAAGCAATGAATCTACATACATTTGTTGATACATGAATGCCAAAGAATTACATGATATAAATGTACTTCGCTTTTGCTTTTGTGAAGAAATATTGGGATGATATTAAAGTTGACATTTTGGAGTATGTCAATATTTTTCTTGATACTGGTTCGTTGCCTCATGGATCTAATTTTTCTTTCTTCACTCTCATTCCAAAGGTTAGCAACCCTATTTTCATCAAAGATTTTCGTCCCATTTCTCTCATAGGCGTTCATTACAAAATCATAGCTAACATTCTAGCTAATCGGCTATCTAACGTGATTGATAAGATTGTTAGTCACGAGCAATCGACCTTCATAGCTAGTCGTCAAATTCTTTACGGTCCTCTTATTCTTAGTGAGATTATCGAATAGTTCAAAAAAAAGAAGAAAAAAGTTGTTAATTTTCAAGGTTAATTTTGAGAAAGCTTTTAACTCCGGTGGCTGTAAATATTTAGACTTTTTTCTTTTTAATCTTGGCTTTGGCTCTAAACGGCGTTCTTGGATTAGAGCTTGTTTATCCTCATCCCGGGCTTCAGTTCTCGTCAATGGTAGTCCTACCTTGGAATTTTCTATCAAACGTGGCCTCAAGGAGATCCTCTCTCGCCTTTTCTTTTTATTCTTGTCATGGAGGGGTTGGCGTCAAATTTGGTTCTGCTGAAGTAACTATATCTCATCTATTTTCTGTTGACGACGTGATTATCACTACAGAATGTAATGCTAATGATTTAGACAATATCATTCGTGTTTTACAGGTATTCTACTTAGCTTCGGGCTTAAAAATTAACATACAGAAATAGAATGTTTATGGCATTGGGGTTTCGGATGTTGATGTCTCTTCCATGGCCAGTAATTCTGGATGCCCTTCATGATCCTTTCCTTTTACTTATCTTGGGTTACCCATTGGTTCTAATATGAGTTTGACATCGAGTTGGCAGGTTTTATTGAACATGCTTCAATCGAAGTTATCCTCGTGGAAGGATAATCTCCTTTCTATATGGGGCCGTCACACATTAATAAAAGCTGTTCATGGTAGCCTCGGTATCCATTACTTCTCGATCTTCAAGGTCCCTGAATCTGTTATAAATTCCTTGGAAAGATCCCGAGCAAATTTTTTTTGGGAGGTTCTCACGAAGCTAGAAAACTAGCTTGGATTAAATGGAAAAATGTCATCTCTTCTTATGATAACGGCGGTTTAAACATCGGTAGTCTTAAAGCTTTTAACCTCACCCTTCTCCAAAAGTGGCGTTGGAGGTTGTTATCGCACAAGAACGCGCTATGGGTTAAAGTTATCAAAGCTTTACATGGTCAGGAAGGTGGCTTTGATAACAATGGTTGCATCTATAATGGTACGTGGGCTAGAATAGTTGGTTCCTCTAATTTTCTAGACTCGAATAACATTATTCCTAATAGTTCCTTTCGTTTCCAAGCGGGCTGTGGCACGCGTATCCGTTTCTGGAAAGATACGTGGGTAGGAGATTCTCCTTTTTATATTCGATATAATAGGCTATACCGATTGGAGCGTGAGAAATATTGTCTTATTATTGGCCGCATTGATCATGGCCAATGGCGTTGGAATTGGTCGAGGCCTAACCTTGGTGCTCGAAATTCCGCTGATTTACTCGACATTCTTTTTGAAATTAGTTCTGCAGACATTAATGAAGTTGAAGATACTTGTGTGTGGTCGTTGGGCACTGATGAAACTTTTTCTGTAAAAGACGCTCGATGCATTATTGATTTGAAGATTCCCCCTTCTTTGACTCCAACATTTTGGGACAAAAACATTCCTCGAAAGGTCAATATTTTTATTTGGAGGTTGATTTTGGATCGCTTGCCTCATAAGTTAAATCTTTCTTCCCGCGGTATTAATATTCATATGATCACTTGTCCCTCTTGCAATGGTAACATGGAATCTTCAAATCATATTTTCTTTGAGTGTAATATTGCCATGGACATTTGAATGCTTGTTCGTAAATGGTGTGATATTTATTTTCCTCATATTACTTCGTATGAGCATTAGAAAGGTTGGTTTACTTCGTGGCAGGTGGTTAAAAATAAGTCTCGACGCTTATCAATTATTTTTTCTTCTTCTCTTTACTTTTCGTTCACACCCGATGAGGAAAAGTGACATTTTCGACAGCATTCGCCTTTCCTCGTATTCTTGGCTTCATCATAGGGGTCATATGATCTGCAATTGGACTGACTAGCTTAAATCCCCTATGCTTCTCTCGAGTAATGGTTTAGGATGACGTTTGTTTTTTATCCTCTCGTGTTCTTTGGGGTTGCATCAAAAACGCTCCGGAGTGAAAACCGGTGGCTTGGCCTTCGTGAGCCGAGATTTTTCTCTTGTCCTGGAGGCAAAAGTTTTTTCATCATTTTTGTAGCCTCGCAGTTAAAGCATTGGGAAGATGCTTGTGTAGGTTTTTTTTCTTATTTCTAGTATTGTATTTGTACTTTTTTGACTTCTAACATTTTATTAATAGCCTTTTATTTATGTAATTATCTTTTGCCGTTAAAAAAAAAGTGATTTGTTTCACTTTCATAGAGATTGATAAATCTGGTCACTAATCCTATTGGAATATTTGTGTGAATTTGTGGTCTTTCATCTTTATATCTATTAAAATCATGAGGTTTTGGAATGGCATACGACAAATATATCATCATTTGCCATCTTTGGAGTTGTAGAAACAACGTTGTCTTCTCTCGTAAGCGGCCACACAAGGATATCTTCTTCAACGAAATCAAGTAGAAACATGAAGCTTTCGTATATTGGATAGATTCGTGTAGCAAACCTTTTAAAACTCGAAGTCTTTTTGAATTGTTTTCTAGCATCGCTAGCTTCTTATACAATCACCGTTATAAAAAAACAAATTTCTATAAACAAACCGTGTATCACATCGTGTATGTATGAAGAGTTAAGGCCATAGATCACAAACAAGCATAATTGCCCGCGCGTTGCTGCGGGGCGTTTATTTTTTTATTATTTTTTGCTTAGTGTAGGGCGGTTTTTTATTGCGTAAGAGCTGGACCTTTCGCGTGTTGCAACGAAGCTTGTTTTTGTGCAATTTTATAAAATAGCCCGTGTTGCGGTGTTGCCGCGAGGCATAATTTTTCGCGAATCTGTTTTAATGAATATTTAGTGGAAATATGTCCACGCGTTGCGGCGGGGCTGACTTGTATGGAACACTGACCTTTTTTTAACAATTACGGAATATTAAACTTGAACATTTTCTATAAAATCGTACGTATGTTAGAAGCGTTTGAAGCGTCTGCAATTCTTGGATCGTTTTGTTCGCACATTCACGAACGCTTCCCTCTTATCAGCGGCCCATCGTTTCTCCCTTATATCTACCTTATTCGCTCTATGTTGCTAGTTATTATATCGCGCCACAAATGTTGATAAGTATAAAAAAAAAAAAAACCAAATGGCCTCGGCCAAACTGACGAGAAAAAATAACCTTTGAGCCCATGACGCAAAAAGACCAAATTACATTACTTCATCTCTTCTCTCATTGTCCGCGCGTTGATGCGGGGTGTTAATTTTCCGCGTGTTGCCGCGGGGCGTTATTTTTTTTGCTATACTTATATGGGCTTATGTGTTGGGCCTCATGTTAAAAGGTTTGTTTTTTGGCTATATGGATTTTTTTTCTTAATATAATTTTATGTGATCACGTGTGTCTTAAACGATGTTCGCGCATTGCTGCGGGGCGTGTATTTTTTTATATTTTGTGCGGGTTTATTTTTGCGGCCTCATGTTTAATAGGTAAATATGTGTTATGTATTTGGGCTTATGGTTTTTAGTGGCGAAAATGACACCGATCTGATGTCGAAGATATTTTCGCGGGTATTTTTTGATCTGAATAAATCAGTACTTTTGTAATATATTTTTTCTTCTTATTTTGTGGCAACAAATTTTTTTTATTATTATTATTGCCTACTTTAAAAAAAATACACTTTGGCTGGCCCAAACCGGGAACCCAAGAAAAAAGGACTGTAGCACACCAAATTGGAAGCCCAAAAAAGTACTGTAGCACGTGCGAATAAAACGACGTAGTTTTATTCCATTCACAGTATATGTATATAATCCAATGAACAAATGTTAGTCATATATGTATATATATGATAAATGTTAGTCATTTTATTATAAAAAAAAACTCTCTTTTCACTTTTTAATAAAAAATTAAATATTTTGCGAACGGTAAAGCGTTAAGTGACAAAATAAACACAGATCGCCACGAGAATTTTTTTTATTTTTCAGTAGACGGGTACTTCAATATACTTTCGATGAACTTCTTTTTTTAGTGTTAAAATTTGTGATTGGAAAAATCACATATGATTTGTTCTTTTAAAAATTATGTGTCATTTCACAAATCACATGTGATTCTCAAAATAATAAATCAACTCTGATTTTATAAATCACATGTGATTTTTTAGGGTGTAGATTTCAATGCTAAAAAAAACACTCGAAAAAAGTTCGTTGAAACTATTTTGAAGTGACTGTATGATTTAGGAAAAATATCCTTACAGGTTTGGTTTCAACATGACAGGTCATATTCTATGTAATGTGAGGAGTGAAAAAAAAAAGTGAGCCATTAATTTTGATAAAAACAAAAATATTTATCAATTTAACGTGTATTTGATTGGTCTACTTCACCTATCATGTTGAAATCAACTTTTAAAGATTAACGGGTTGATATTCAATTTAAAGAATAATGATGAATGTGAGGTTTTTTATTTTGATGAAAAATGAATAAGCATTATTTATTCATTATTCATTAGATCATTAAACAATTTATGATATATTAGAACTGTACCCGCGTAAAGCAACGATTTCGGAGGCATTAAAAATAACAAAATTAAAAATTAATAAAAATATATTAAAATGAATGTTGAATTAAAGAGCATAAAATTTTAGAAAATAAAATGAAATTAAATCATAAAAAAAATAAATAGATAAAAAGATATTTAAATTTAAAAATAAAAGTGGTTTTTTCACATAACAAAAAGTTGTTAGGTTGTTAGATGGATGTGTTTGTTATTAAAAATGATATTTTCGTAAAAAGAAGGGGAAAAAGTCTAAATTTTCAGACTTCATGTCTCAAATGCTTTATAATGTAATATAGATATCAACTTTTCTCTATTGCTTGGAATGCTAGCTTTCTAAAGTAATTACCAGTTTAGTTTAAGAATGCGTTTCAGAACCTACTATACGTGTGACAATTAGGCTATGCGCTATCGTGACTACCAACGACCTACATTTTACTCTGTCACATCAGTTTTCTCTCTCTGCCGACCTACAAACGACTTTTTGTCATTATAAGACGACCTTTATTTTTATTTTTTTCAGTGTAAATTTTTTTTTTCTTAAAATGTAAAAAAAAACTGAAAAAAAGTTATAATTTTTTTTTTGATACATGATAAAATAAATATGAAATATAAAAAAAAAGAAGTTAAAACAAAACTTTTAAAATCACATGGGCCACACACGTCTTCTTTTTTGAACATACAAACACGTCTTCTTCCTCTTCACATTTTCCCTGTCAAACACACACACATAAACACATACACACAAACAGAAAAAAGAAAAGAGAAGCACACGACAATGGTCGTTTACACGATCGGAATGCCTTCTCAATCGGCGGTGACCGACACGTGCACTATGGTGACGACCGACAAGGTTGCCGGTCGACCGACTCGGTCGTGCCCCCATAGTGCATAGCCTTAAGAATTTAAGATGTGACATTGATAAAAATTCGGTTAGTAACCATCATATCAATTAAATTATTTCTACACCAACGTTCTATAAAGATCACGAACGTCTTGAATACTTCTGCCTAGCTTGTTATTTGCTCATAGAGTCATAGGTTTTCACCACCTTCATTTTCTCGATTATAACCTGCTAGCTTGTTTTATTAACTTATATAAATTTTCAGCACCAAACTATATCCACTATTAGATTGCATACAGAATTGCACCTTTATGCTTTCTTTTTGTCTTCTTATGTACTTTTAAGTTTCTAGCTCCTTGCTAGACTCTTCTATATCAATATATTATCAGCCGTTCAAAAAAAAAAAAGATTGCATAGAATGTTGCAAAGTTCCTTAAAAATTATTGTTTTTGGTCGGTCCTAGTTTTGAGTTATATGGGGGTTTGGTTGGTACTCACTAAGGGTGTGTGTTCTCAGACGCCCCATTAGTCTTGGTGCTATTGGTGGAAATGTAGGTATCTGGTATAGCCCCTTCGTAGAGAGGTATGGGGGTTATAGCTTTCATAATGATGTCTGCCTTTCTTCTTGTTTGGTTATTGTGAGTGCCGGTTGAATAATCAAATGAGAGAAGGGTTTGGAAATATAGTTATGAAGCTATGGTCTGGTGCAATTATGGGTGATTGTCTTTGCATGGTCGGGGATGTTATCAAGTTTGGTGCAATTATGGGTGATTGTCTTTGCATGGTCGGGGATGTTATCAAGTTTGGAGCAACACTCTCTGTTTCCTCTGTTATATCCAAGATTTAGATTGCAATCTATCAGAGATTTTGTTTTCTTTGTTATCCGATTATCTGATAGTATAGATTGAAGCATATCTGCTAGTTAGCTTGTTTGAATTTGTTGTATGTTTGGTATTCTTAATATGCTTTGTGTAGGTCGGCATGTGTCATGTCTTTTTCGGTGACGAAGGATCGTAGACAACGTTATAAACATAAGTGAGGGATGTAAGATAGCAAAGATAATATATTATTGATTGTGTTTTTGTGATTACATAATGAGGATTGACTATGTATTTATATTAAATACATAGCTTAATAAACAAGCAATATAAACCTTAAACATAATGGATTCAAACCCACAATTAGGTTTGAGCTAAATAACTTAGCCATCTAATACTTCCCACAGTTTGAACGGCAGACTTTCAAACGACCAAACTGGAACATATGTTGAAAATCACATTTTTTTTTATTTTCTTCTATCATCTTCTTTGTTCATTGTTTGAATGGAAGCATAATTGTAATTAGCGGCATAGTTGTTTATCGCTTGCGGCTTCCTCCTTTGCGTGACGTTTTTTTACGTCATGGCTTACTTTGCCTTTAGGTAGGAGCAACAATTTTACGACCAACTATTTGCGAAAAATGACAATAATCTCCGGTGATAAAACAAAGAGTAATGCTGATGACACAAATTTTGTTGATTGATAGCTAAATTAACATATATGAGAAGTGTTACTACGGCTAGAGTTTTTGGTTTTCTATGGTTATTTTTTTATTTAGATTGGATAAAAAGAATACTAAAACACGCAATTATAAAGCGAAAGAAAGTAAATAGGTCGGGATCCCTCGAATCATCGACGAGTAGCGATGACTGGAGGACAACCATTTTGTGGTGGGTTGAACCTAAATATCCGATACCATGTAAGATAGTAAAGATTATTAATTGTGTTTTTTGTGATTACATAATAAAGATTTGCTATGTATTTAACAAGCAATGCAAATCTTAAACATAATGGACCGAATAACCTAGCCATCTAATAAAAGAGAGGTCCATTTTATGATCCCGAGTTCCCGAACGTGACATTTGCCACAATGTTTTCCGAGCTGGAGCATAGCTATGCTGTGACAGTATTTGCAGGTGTGCTTGCGGTAATGCGTGTCAAATATGCCTTAGTTAGGTATTATAAATATATAGTCTCGACAATCAAAACGTACCTTTATGCACTTGCATGAACATGTAGAAGTTAAAAAGCTGGTAGGTTGGTTACAATATGACTCATGATTAGCACGTGCCTACAGCTTTTACAAAATTGGATGAGACCTTTGTTTATTTATGTAACAGAATTATAAGAGATCATTAAAGAATAATTATTTTGTTTTTAAGAGCCTTAGGTATCATAACTTGTCAACACCAAGTTTTTGCTGCCACGTCAGCGCCACATCAGCATAACACCAACACCAACACCACTCCCCTAATCATAACACCAAATAATACCACTC
>BQNB010160760.1:0-14761 GCA_026074375.1 Tanacetum coccineum
ACGTCCATGATTAGTGGTCGTTCTTTATTGCTTTGTGATCGGATTGTTATGACGTCACGCCTTCGGACACGTATTCCGTCCAGGCCCCATTTGGGGGTGTGACAATTGCAAGGTAGTATGTAACAACTGTAGAAGGGCAGGCCACATGGCCCAAGATTGTAAGGGCAAAGCTATAGCTACGGGTGCTAATGCACGACCAACTGTGACGTGTTATGATTGTGGAGAAAAGGGGCACATAAGGAACTATTGCCCGAAGAGAAAGGATCCACAAGGTGAGGAAGCTCGAGGTCGTGCCTACGTGATTAAAGATACTGAGAAGCAGCAAGGACCAAATGTGGTTACGGGTACGTTTTTACTCAACAATCGTTATGCTACGGTGTTATTTGACTCAGGATCTGACAAAAGCTTCGTGAACACTAGTTTTAGTCACCTGATTGACATTAATCCAGTTAGACTAGACACTAGCTATGAAGTGGAATTGGCCGATGGAAGGGTCGCTAGTACTAATACTATCCTAAGAGGGTGTACCTTGAACTTATTAAACCACTTATTTAAAATTGACCTTATGCCCATTGAGCTGGGAACTTTTGACGTAGTTATTGGGATGGATTGGTTAGTTGATCAAGACGCCGTTATCGTATGTGGCAAGAAGGTAGTGCATATCCCTGTTAAGAACAAAACGTTGGTAATTGAGGGCGACCGTGGTGCGTCCCGATTGAAGATAATATCCTGCATTAAGGCCAACAAATACATCGAAAGAGGACATCAATTGTTCGTGGCACATGTAACCGAGAAGGAACCAAAGGAGAAACGTTTGGAAGATGTACCGGTGATTCAGGATTTTCCTGAGGTGTTTCCTGACGATTTTCCAGGACTCCCACCGCCTCGTCAAGTGGAATTTAAAATTGAACTTGTACCGGGTGCTGCACCTGTTGCACGAGCCCCGTACCGATTGGCACCATCCGAGCTGAAGGAATTGGCGGACATTTGCAAGAATTATCAGAAAAAGGTTTTATTTCGTACCGAGCTCGACACCATGGGAGCTCCAGAATTGGTTCGATAAGAAGAAGTACGGATCATTCGAATGAGAATCGATACCGCGCGTTAAAACAATTGACAGTTCAAGATCGTATCCAATTCCGAGGATGACGACCTGTTTGATCAACTTCAAGGTCCAGCGGGTACTCAAAAGATCGACTCAGCGTCCTGTTATCAACCAACTCCGAATTAGAAGACATTCTATTACTACACTAGCTTTTCGGACAGTACGGTCATTATGAATTCCGAAGTAATTCCCGTTTGGTCTAACCAACGCTCCTGCGGTATTCATGGATCTGATGAATCGAGTGTGCAAGCCATACCTCGACAAATTTGTGATCGTATTCATTGATGACATACTTATCTACTCCAAGATATAAAGAAGAGCACGAAAGACATCTGAAGATCAATTTAGAGTTACCAAGAATGAGCATTGTACGCCAAAATTCTCGAAGGCGATTTTTGGCTTGAGTCGATGCAATTTCTCGGTCACGTGATCAACAACAAAGGTGTTCACGTGGATCCTGCGAAGGTTGAGGCTATCCAAAATTGGTCTGCACCTTACCGAAGATTCATCGAGGGTTTTTCGTTAATTTCCAAGCCTCTAACTAAATTGACTGATAAGAACAAAAGGACAATGGGTATAATGCGGAAGAAAGATGAGTCATTATCGCAAACTTTGAAGCAGAAGTTAAGTTCCGCTCCATCCTAAAGTCCTTGCCTGAGGGAACCTGAAAACTTCGTTGGACTTGCGTCGTCACACAAAGGTTTTGGAGCTTTTCTGATGCAGAGGGAAGAGGTGATAGCAATGCCTCTCGCGACAACTGAAGAAACATGAGAAAAGTACAACAACCCATGATTAGGGGGGACCTGGGAGCTGTAGTGGTTTGACGCTTAGACTCTGAGACATTATTTTATGGTAACTAAGTGTACTAGATATACACAGAAACAAGATCTATCATTACATTACTGAGATCTAAAAGAACTCAACTGAGACAAACGGCGATGGATTGAACTTTTAAGTGACTATGATTGCGAAATCCGTTACCATCCTGGTAAGGCCAACGTAGTGGCCGACGCCCTGAGTCGAAAGGACAGAGAACCAATAAGGGTTAGATCCTTGGTAATGACGGTACACACCAATTTACCTGAGAGAATACTTAACGCTCAGACTGATGCAATGAAAGAGGAAAACGTGAAGGCTGAAAATCTTGGAAGGCGGATTAAGCCGATATTTGAGACCCGTTCTGATGGAATCCAATGCTTTGAAGGGCGAATTTGGTTACCATTGTTTGGTGGATTACGGGATTTGATCATGCATGAATCGCACAAATCTAAATATTCCATCCACCCGGGGTCAGACAAGATGTATCAAGACTTAAAGAAGCTCTATTGGTGGCCAAACATGAAAGCTGAGATCGCCACCTATGTCAGTAAATGTTTGACCTGTGCCAAGGTTAAGGCTGAGCACCAAAAGCCATCCGGTCTACTACAACAACCTGAAATCCCAGAGTGGAAGTGGGAGAAAATAACCATGGATTTCGTCTCAGGACTTCCAAGAACGCCAAGTGGTTATGACTCCATTTGGGTTATTGTCGACCGATTAACCAAATCTGCTCATTTCTTGCCGATGAAGAAGACTGACAGCATAGAGAAACTCGCCCAATTATACTTAAAGGAAATTGTATGTAAGCATGGCGTGCCTACGTCAATTATCTCTGATAGAGACAGTTTGTTTACATCAAGATTTTGGAAATCACTGCAAGAAGCGATGGGAACCCAACTGGATATGAGCACTGCTTATCACCCAGAGACAGATGGTCAAAGCGAGAGAACTATTCGAGGACTTGTAAGACATGTTGCGTGCCTGCGTAATTGATTTTGGTAGTAGTTGGGATCGACACTTACCATTGGTCGAATTCTCTTACAATAACAGTTATCATGCGAGCATTAAGGCTCACCATCGAAGCCTTTTATATGGGCAAAATTAGATCGCCTTTTGCTGAGTGAGGTTGGGGATAAGCCTACTTCCAGGTCCCAGAAATGATACGGGAGACAACTGAGAAGATAGTGCAGATTAAAAATCGGTTGTTGACTGCTCGAAGCCGTCAGAAAAGTTATGCGGATGTTAGACGCAAACCCGATGAATTTCAAGTGGCATGACATGTCTTGCTAAAGGTATTCGCCTTGTGAAGGGTGTAATTATTCGCTTTGGGAAACGTGGTAAGCTGAGTCCACGGTACATTGGGCCATTCAAAATCATAGAAAGAATTGGTCCCGTGGCATACAAGTTGGAGCTTCCTCTGATAACTCCGTGGAATTCATAACACTCCAGTATCAAATCTCAAGAAAATGTCTATCGGTGAAAACTTGGTTATCCCTCTTGAAGAGATCCAGCTTGACAACAAATTGCACTTTATTGAGGAACCAGTAGAAATCATGGACCCGCAAAGTGAATGTAGCTCAAGGCAAGTCGAATTCCTATTGTCAAGGTACGATGGAATTCTAGACGAGGTCCAGAATACACTTGGGAAAGAGAAGATTTCTTCAAAAGAAATTACCCGCATCTTTTCTCGAGTGATAAGAAGACAAGATTGAGAAATCGAGCACCGGGACGGCGCTCCCTTAAGGAGGGGAGGATGTAACATTCCGTATTCAAGGTCATTATTTACTCCGAGCTTTATTTCTATTTTCATTTTTAAGTAAAGTTATTAATTTTACGTTTACCCGATTTAGTAAGAAATTCTCGTTTTTAGCTTTGCGTGAGCCGTAATTAGAAATCTATTCCGTCTTCGCATCGTAAGTGATTTATTAATCTCATATTATTCCCCGATGATTATAATTCTCCTCATTTTCATTTTCCGTTGTGATTCGCGTTTACGAAAATTCTTGCTAAAACTCGCGTTTTTACCACTTAAACCTTACCTTTTCTTATTTAACCTTACTTTATACCTTAAATTAAACTCTTATAAACTAAAAAAAAAATTCATTTTCCCATCACCCAAGGCCTATGGCCGGCTTGGGCTTTCCCACACTCCACCATACTACATTTCTCCATAAAACACTCATTATACCATCTCATATTCCCATACATGCAACAAACTCTTCACTTCACCATTTCAAAAATTTCTCTCTTCTTCTTGGACCCCCTTGGCTGCCGAAATTATACACACCACCACCACCATCTCACAAATTTATTCAACTCCTTTTAGGCATCTTAACACCATCCTTTTGCTTCTTGCAAAGTTTGGTATAGTTTCTTGAAGATTTGAAGGTGTTTAGGACTAGTTTTCTTGGAGTTTCTTGAAGATTTTTATTGGGTCTTGATTAGAAGAGTGTTACCATTGGTAGAGGAAGGTTATAAGGTTGTTAATATAAGGATATATTGGGTCGAATTCAGCAAACACAAGAAAGAGGGTATTCTTGTTTGATTTCTAGTCTCAATCTCTCTTTTTGTAAGCCCTAATTTTCTTTATTTGTCTTATCTTTTTATTACTTGTTTTCTTTAATTTATAATCCATGAAAATGGATGTTAAGTTCTGTAAATACATATGTGATTATGTTCTTGAGGGTGTTTTCATTTAATTATGGCATTGGGTTAGGTCTTAGATGGATTAAAATGATGTTTAAAAAGGTTTTGAATTGAAATATTGGGACTGTTTTGAAAACAGTAGCTAAACGTGTAATTATCTCAGAATCTATGGCCTGGAGACTATGATTAAATTTAATGGCTGGAAAGATACATGTCTTAGCATCATAGGATAGTTGGATGCTCAACCAACTCCTTATAATGAGTGAGTTATGGCCAAAACAAGAAAAGAGGTCAAATCTGGACATGTGTTTGGAATACGAGTTAAACTCCAAAATTTTGCCATAAAATAATAGATCTTTTTGAATGGGACAGTAGTAGACATCATAAGGAAACTATAGCCTTTGACCTCACCTTCATTGCTATCTTGGTTTGGGATTTATGGCTAATTTAGTAAAGGGTAAAAATTTTACTAACTTTCTGTTTTGGACAACCAGGGGTAAAATGGTCTTTTCACATGGTTACGAAACTTTGTAGATTATGAGACTTATATTTCTGGAAACTAGACTCAAATAGCTTTCCAGGGGTGTAAGCCTCACTTATAGAACATTTGTGAGCTAAGAGATATGAGTCCGTGAAGTCAAGTCAAATTCAGAAACCTAGTTTTTACGTCTAGTCTAAAAATTGTAAAACGTATAGTATACTATGATAAAATAAAAGTTAGAAGCCGAAACTTGGTAGATGTTCATTTGACCATAAGACCAGGTCACATATCAATTTGGGGTTAAAAAGGACTTGGGCAAGTTCTAGTGGAATGCCATACTTATCTCGGAAACACAACTCAAGAACACATGTTTAATTTTTACGTATTATTATTACTTTCTACGTATTAAATCGCGTCGCGTATTTTAGGAGGTGCCTAGGAGTACTTCTCGCTCATTCAAGACTTGCTATACTTCTGATCAAATTGCTCTTACGGTGAGTTCATAGCCTCGCCTTTAAACTTTTAAACTGTATTTATAAAACCCCGCGAGGGAGATACATGCTTGTTTTTATAAACTGAGCACAAGAACTTTATGGTATGCTGGACCCGAATATGATATAAATTGCATGAGTAGCTATTGCCAAAAGACCCACCCAACCAAAAATGTCCCCCAATTCGAACTGTTTTAATTGCCTATAATGGGTAAGCGCTAGTACAAGTAAATAGATCTATTGGGTTTGACAGCCCTGTCCGGGGGTATGAATCGAATCCTTTCGAGCACCCAGTCAACGGACAATTTGTATTTAGAATTTAGGTATAAGGCAATAATACCTAGTTATGGGGCAACATGATTTACATACAAGATATGTGTTAACGTCAAGGCTTCGGTGTCATGAGCTTATTGCAATAGAAACTTGATTAATGGCTTGTCCGTACAACAAGTCACACGATGAACAAAACTTGTGTTCTCTTTTAACTCTTACAAACTCTATGGATTCACTCAACATTTTTGTTGACTTTTTAAGCATGTTTTATCTCAGGTAACCAAGGGTGAAGGATGCTATGTACGAGGAGTCTGCGCTAAAGTTTAAAAAAAAAAGAATTTGTATTTTGTTCCATTTTATCAAACTAATTATCCATGTTTTGGAAAACCTATGTTAACGAAATTAGGTAAGCCGATCCTGTGGGACAGTAGGGTTGTTTACTCTGAAACTTCTTTGAATGGAACAATGCTTTTTAAACGCCTCTTTTCGAGTCGTTTTCTATATCCTTGTGTAATTGTGCTATGATTTAACACCCAATGTTGTATATTCCGCTGCGTGAAATTTGGGGTGTTAAAAATCCTGTATTTCACCAAAATTATAAATGTAGTTAGACAAGAGATCAGATAGGAGACTTCATATAAAATCACATCAGACAGGATCTCATGAGATTCACCTCTCATGAGATTCATAGTGAATCTCATGAGATTCACTCTCAATCTCATGTGATTCACTATGAATCTCATGAGATTCATAGTGAATCTCATGAGATTACTCTTAATCTCATGAGATTCTTATGTTCTCTTGAGATTAATGATTGAATCTCATGAGATCAGACAGAATCTCATGTGATTCATGTGACTGAATCTCATGAGATTCAAATAGAATCTCATGAGATTCCACTTGAATCTCATGAGATTCCATTTGAATCTCATGAGATTCCACTTGAATCTCATGAGATTCCATTTGAATCTCATGAGATTCCACTTAAATCTCACGAGATTCCATTTGAATCTCATGTGATTCACTCAGAATCTCATGAGATTCAAATGTGATATTATTATGAATCTAAAACACATACCTCTTTCTCAGAATTTTCCGCAGAAACAATAAATCCTTCAGCTTCTTCCATCTCAGCTTTGGTCCAGTCAGAATTAATAGGTAAAAGCCCAACCACACGCTTTTTAAGTTCAAGCTCTTGCCTTTGTTTCATTAAGTATGATGTCCAACTTTTAATAGCTGGCCGTGTGCGGACAACCGGAACACTTTCGAAATTGGTTGAGTCTAGATATAAAAGCTGATAAGAAAAGAAAAAAACAAAATTTAGCTAAATTTAGAAACATGAAAAAGAACATTTAGTGGAAATTAGAAACTTACAATAAGGAACGTTAATGGACCGAGGTAATTATTAGTTCCATTCGGGAGTTTACTGTCTCGAAGACAGTCATAAACATATCCACACCAATCAATCTGAGAAATCACTGTATCTTCCCGAAGGCGTTTAACAACATCCGACAAAACTCGCCTTCCAACCATCAGCCTTACACATTGTGTTAGTAAACAAAGTAAGAAAATTAACTTTAAAAAGAAAGTCAATTTCTTTAGAACCAACCAATATCCGAGCAATATCATTAACTCGGATTTGCTTCAATTCTTTAGGAGAAAATTGAGCAGCCCACTTCTTTACAAACTCATCACCAGTTTCTCTTTCAACCAAATTAAATAAAGAATGTCCTCCAACCGGAATACCTAACATATCATAGATTTTTGAATGGGTTACCCATGAATTAGATGTTGGATTTATGGTAATTGAATGTTAAAGTGAGGCTCAATTTGATCACCAGTATCGAAGCTCAACTTGTAGTTTTTGAACCGGGACACAACAAACCGTCCCAACTTCATTGGGAGTTTATCTATGGCGACATTGTTTAATGAACTAAACCCTATATCCTTTAAAAATCGCAACATATCAACATTTGAATTTCGATGAGTAGAAAAACGGATACAGAGTGTCCTTGCATGAAAAGCTGGAAATTTGGAAAGATACTCTTGATATGTTACTCTTCAGCCGTTAGTTGTTTCTCTTTATTCTTACCTTTCTTGCTCTCACTCGCATGATTCTTCTTTCTTGACATTCTTCGTCAATTTTTTCTTACCTTTTTTTCGCACACTCTCCTCGTCAGATTCTTCTCTCTTTACCTTCTTTGTCAATTGACTGATCAATTGCTTAACAACTTCTGAATCAATAGAAGAAGAATCCGAAGCATCGGAACCACTCGTCTTCCTCTTCAAACCAGCCTTCAACTTCTTTTGTTTTCGATCAGGTTTCTTTTTACTATGCTCTTCTTCATCAGCAGAATTTGAATCAGAATCCGGACCACCCTTCCTTTTTCTCTTCACCAACTCAAAAGCCTTAGACTTTGGCTTGTCTTTCGAAACAACATTCAATTTCTTCTCCTTTTGAAACAAAGCCTGTAGTTGATCAAATTCAGTACTATAGTTAATCACATGAGGTTAATTTATATAAATTAATGATCCATAATAGAATCATATGAGATTAACTAAAATCAAATGAGACTACATAAAAATCTCATGAGATTCTATTGTGAATCTCATGAGATTCTATACTGAATCTCATGGGATTCTGTTGAGAATCTCATGAGATTCTGTTGTGAATCTCATGAGATTCAGTTTAAATGAAGTGTAAAATAACTTGGAATAACAAATAAAACAAACCTCTTTCTCGGAACTTTCTTTTCTATTGTCCTTACGCACAACAACAGATGACACACTACCCTTTGGTTTGTCTTTCGCAACAACACCCAACACCTTGTCATTAACACCTTCTCTATTGTCCTTATTCACGACAACAGATGACGCACTACCCTTTGGTTTGTCTTTCGCAACACTCTCCTTGACCACCTTAGCCGGATCATCTTGGACAACATCCTTAGCCACATCAACCTTGTCTGCAACTACATTCTTATCTGCAACTACATTAGACGATTTCACGACATCAGCCTTATGCTTATCAATCTCAATCACATCAGTCTAATGTACTATAGTTAATAACATGAGGTTATGCTTATCAGTCTTATATAAATAAATGAACCATAATAGAATCATATGAGATAAACTAAAATCAAATGAGACTACATAAAAATCTCATGTGATTCTATACTGAATCTCATGGGATTCTGTTGTGAATCTCATGAGATTCTGTTGTGAATCTCATGAGATTCAGACATTCATTTATTTATATAAGAGAAAAATTAGTAGATGAGACTACAAAGAGAATAATATGAGATAAACTAAAATCAAATGAGACTACATAAAAATCTCATGTGATTCTACACTGAATCTCATGGGATTCTGTTGTGAATCTCATGAGATTCTGTTGTGATTCTCATGAGATTCAGACGTTCATTTATTTATATAAGCTAACCTCATGTGATTAACCAAAGTGATTCAGTTTAAATGAAGTGTAAAATAATTTGGAAAAACAAATTACTTTTAACCCAACATCAGGCTCATAATTGTCTCAAAACAGGCCGCATTCTCAAGTTGTGTCAGCACACTCTGAATGACCACCTTAGCCGGATCATCTTGGACAACATCAACATTACCAGTAGACAACACACTCTCCTTAGACACCTTGTCATTAACAACATCAGGCGCAGTCTCAAGTTGTGTCAGTACATTAGTTTTAGTAACTGACAGCACACTCGCCTTGTCTACAAGAGCCTCTTTAAATCAAACACGACTTTAAGACATCAGCCTTACCACCAGGAAACATTACGTTTACCAAGAAGACAGGCTATTCACACACACACCGGCTGGCTTTCCCTTCACACTACGACTATACCTTAAAGGATCCTTCACAACAGCCACCAGCTTTTCATTCACACTAACCGAATTTTCCTTCACAAAATCTGCATCTTCCGTCATAACAGCCACTTTACAATTAATCATTTCAAACTTCATTATGACCTGATTAAATTGAGTTATCGGTCGTTGGGTGAAAACCCTTTCACTCCATCACAACCCGCCCTTGTCCTAGGAAAAGATAAACTTAGACGTTTCTTAGGAGATCACTTTTACCTTTCTTAGGAAAACAACGACCCCTACATCCCTTAACAACCATAACATTATACAAAAAATAATAAAAAAACCGTTAGTAAACAAAAAGAATTTACAAACCCTTCTGCATATTTCGTTAAGAAATCAGTAACAAATTCCCTAATTTAGAACACTCAAAAGCTCAAAACATATTAAACGAGACGAAAACAGAAGCCAAAACAAACAAACATCCATAAGCTTATACAAGACCAAAAGTTTCAAAATAAGCCACAACAAAACTATGAATATAAGCCGAAAACCACATAAGTCATAAGTATATGAACTAATGAGCTTATAACAATCACATGAGATTCACACACAGAATCTCATGAGATTCACAACAGAATTACCATACCCTTGGTTCAAACTAGTCTCGAAAACCTTTTTCCGTCCAACTCATCTTCCTTAAAACCTTCCTAAACACACTAATAACCGAAACTCCTCACCTTTTGCCCTTTCGCGACCCACAGAGTAAAACAAACACTGTATTGCCATAGAATACTCATTTCGATTAACTAACTCCCTTAACAAAAAACATAATCATCACAACCACATAATAAGCACTATCATCTATCTAAAACACAATAACCCTAAAACACAAATAAGCACAAAAAATAAGCAACAAAAAAAAACTTACTTTGTTGACCGGAATGAGGCAAACCAGATGATTCCGGCAACTTATCCTCTTTTGATAGTCGAATTTCTTCTCGTATGTCCATTTAAATGCTTATTTTAATCGATGGTGGTGTTGTTTTCACGATGGCGCTGATGTTAGGGTTCCGAGTATGATGATGGTGGTGATGGTGGCGCTGTGTTCCAATGATGGTGGTGATGTGTTCCGATGGTGATAGTAGGGTTCCGATGGTGATGTTTTAGGGTTACGATGGTGATGGTTGTGATGTGTTTCGATGGTGATGGTGGTGATGTGTTAGGGTTCCGATTAGGGAGGGTGGGGGTGTGTGTGTGTTTTAGGTTAGATGAAAATGAGATGAAATGAAAAACAGGCGGGATGTATCATTGTTTCAACACCGTTGGATCATTTTGATAATTAAAAAAATGAATGGTCAGGATGCATCTATATGTTTTTTTGACCTTGTTCCTTGAGTAACGTTTTGTCATAAAATATAAAAAATATTATAATAATATTATAAATAAATATATATATATATATATATATATATATTTTAAAAATATATATAAACACTAGACTTCTATTTTGCCGTGCTTAGCACGGCCCATGATGGTTGATGTTTCTTATTAAGGCTGGGTTTGTTTTAAAGTTCGATTTGACACGACTAAAGTTATATACATTAACATGAAATAGATCATAATCAATAACATTCTAAAAACGGCACAACATGCCAAAGTTAAAATAATAACATTTCAAAGTTATTATACAAGTGATATAATATGCCACAATTTTAAACATATGGTTTTAGTGCCTTAGAGAACAACTAAACTTGTTACACTAATTGCCTAGTGTCTAGTGACAAAGTTGTTTCAATCCTATGTGACAAGAGTTCTGGAGTAACTATATATAATCTTCAACCCTCAAAAATCAATTGTTTCTTGTATATATTCTCATCCAACACAAAAAGCCTCGACACCTACAAAACATACACGGCTACCAATAGCAAGTTACTAAATGAGATATAGAAAATACGAGCACATAGATTAATAAAAGCGAACTAAAACCATGATTACACCAACAAATACCATTGTACTTACAAAAAAATGATAGGCAAATTTGTATTCGCATTAGTATATTCGCCTTTAAAAAAAACTTAATAGTGTTCACATATATATCAAATTTACATATAACAGAGTATGGCTAATGACTTAAAAAGTCACCTAACTTGACACATTTTGTCTTTGTGTGTAGTCATCTTATTTTTTTCCCAATATGTCATCAAACTTTCAAAAGTCGATCATTATGTGTATTTTGTGATGATTTTACCCTTATTTTTTTTCAAATTTTGAAAGGTAAAATGGTCATTTTACCTGTCAGAATGATCCCAAATACACACAATGATCGACTTTTGAAAGTTTGATGATATATTGAGAAAAAGAAAAGACTGTCACCCACAAAAACAAAAATGTCAAGTTAGATAACTTTTTAAGTTATTAGCCCAATAGAGTATATACATCATTGCACAACAAGAACTCCAAAAGTATCTACACGCGTGTGTAAAAGTTAATCAGCAATGAACTATATAAACCCTATAGAAATCATGGAATCACAATGATAGTCATAGCAAGTGTTTGGTTAATATGTAAATATAGCAAAACATGCATTGATACATATAGATTCATAGAAAGGGAAAGAGGTACCTTTGTTAGCCATTCCGATGGGTCCCACTTTATTTTCACTTATAAAATACAAAATCTAGCACTATGTAATATATATCATTTTTTATTATGATTGATACCCAAACTTTATAATCAAACCAAACAACAAAAATAAAAAATCTTATACCTACTCCATTCTTTTTATAATCATACCAATTCCAATTGTGATTCCAAAAAGTAAACCAAACGCACCCAACATCTCAAAATGAGTACACAGTGAGGTAGTTATCATAGGAATCAAACACATCACATGAAAATTAAAAGATCAATAAAATTAGAAATATTACAATCTCAAAATGTAAAGCCAAAAAACTAAACAAGCAGTCAATCATATCGTGTGTTAAAATAAAGGAATGACAAGGGTGCGGCTCAAGCAATATACATCTAATCAAAGTTATCAATCACCTATGAAGCAGTGTGAGGACTTGTTTTTGGCCCCCCTTTTTTAAAAATAATTTGCACATCAAGATCAGAAAAGAAAAAAAACAATGTGGTGTAATAGTAGCTAACTATTTCATCACACGTGGCATCATTTTGGCATGTTACAGTAATATGAAGCTTCTCTTTGATAGTATAGGTATATATATATATATATATATATATATATATATATATATATATATATAATATAAATAATATAATAAATAATATAAATATAAAGTCCAAAAGTCAGAATAGAAGTCCAACGTTGACTTTTGAAAGTCAACGGGTTGATACAAGACTTGTTGGGTGTTTATAAAATAATAAACGCTATTATTATTACGAGTATAACAATTTAGACTTAACAATTTTTATGCTTAACGATTGTTATGAACGAAGAAGATTCTAAAAATAAAAACTTTTGAAATATTTGGATATAACACCGATACGAGTAAAAGATAACCAAATTAAGCGTTGAATGTGCGATGAGATAAATAAATATTATTATAAATACAATTAGATGATGAGACATACTAAAAATGGTAACTTTCCGAAAATAGTAACTTTCTAAAAATAGAAAATTTTCAAAAATAGAAAGTTTTCGATAAAGTGACGTATAATATAAATGAAATAATGATCGTAACTCAATTATATGAGGTTTAGGATCTAGGACGTGCAAGTAGATTTCTCATCACATGTGTATGTATATCTATATAGTTTTAATAGTTGCGGTGTACGCACTATTCGATCGTATTTTATTGTATAGTAATCAAGCGACATAAATTATAGGTCGCGGTTGAGCTCGTTGTCGAGTAGTTCATGATTGTTTCGATTATTTGATCTTCGGCTTCGATCAAGGTGAGTTCCTAGCCTCGCTTTTGAACTATTTTAAATGTTTTTAACCCGCGAGGGGGATACTTGCTGTTTTATGAAAATGAGAACGCAATATGTTTTGATACGTGATATGATTCCATTACTAAGTGAGTATATGCCTTTTTACTGTGTACTCGTTAATTACCGAGGAGGTAAACGTTGAATGCATTAAATAGATCTATTGGGTTAGACAACCATGTTCGGGGTTTGAATCCGTTGGTGAACGCCCTTTAACGGACATTCTATATTGAGACTAGGGGTAGTGGCATACTTCCTTGCAAGCAATGTTATATGCTTTGTTAAGGTTCGGTACACGGGCTCATGTTAGTTGGAAATCATTACTTTTATAACTTGCCTTGCAAGCAATGTTATATGCTTTGTTGAACCAAATATGCGTTCTAACTGTTAAATGTAAACTCTATGAATTCACTCAACGTTTTGTTGACGTTTTTAAGCATGTATCTCAGGTATTGGTGCTATTGATGGCTTGGATGGGACGGAACGCGGATATCAAGGACGGTGTCTCGGTGAAGTAGTGTCATGAATTAAAACAATGTTTTTAGAAACCAAGTCGCGTTGTGACTTTTAGAATTAAATTTCTACATTGCTATTGGGACCTATGTAACTCTGATTTTCCATATAAATAAAATAAATTTTGTTTTATAAATGTATCTTTGAACGTTTAGTGGGACTCATGTGTATGTATTATGAAGTAGCACCCTAAATGTTGTATTCCACTGCGTATCATATTTTGGAGGTGTTACATAAAGTCTCCATGAGCTAGGGTTTAGTAAGATCACCATTATTAATCTCCTAAGATAGATTATAATCAACAAATATGATGCTTTATGCGGATACGTTTAATTGTGACAGAATTCTATGTGTCAAGGTTTTAAAAAGAAGTACTGCCTAAATCTTGAAATGATATGTCGCCTCGAAATAAGCATTCATTGCACTAAATTAAACAAACCTGTATTTTAATTGGATTAATGATGGTTAATACATTTTTCTTATAATTGGCTAGACCGGTCTTCTATCGTTTGATTATCTGCTTGCGTGTGTTATTGTGTTTTAAATTGATTTAAGTCACCACTTAACCTGTGAAAACCCCCCTTTATCCGTTAGAATTAGGTTTAGCATAGGTTTAACATAGATTAGAATTAACATAGTTTAGATTAACTTAATTTA
>BQNB010160762.1:0-14761 GCA_026074375.1 Tanacetum coccineum
TTTACGAATGTGGTGTGACCCGAGCTTTTTGGCCGACTATAAAACAAAAGAAAATAACTTTGTACTAGTTTGAAGGACTATGAAGGATGGAGTGACTAAATGTGTTAAAGATACTAACTACTATTCTATAAATACCAACTCATACACACACATTTCATTCTTAGAAAAAAAAATTGTCCTCCCTCCCTCTCCTTGTTCACGTCCGACCACCACCACCATCACACCACCACCGTCGTTGATTTTTCGACATGCATACGATCTAATTATATTTTCTTAATCCTCTCATCAAATCCTACATATCCCACTAAAAATAATACACATGCAATAAGTATTTTGGTAATTAGAGATTTGGTCAAGTTCTTAAAGTTTGGATATCAAAAGGGTGTTTATTGAGGTTAGTTTAGTATTATTTGCAAGTGGGTTTTGTTGAAAAAGCTTTGGTTTTGGTTGTTGGGTTATGTTCGAACCACGAACCACAAAGGGGAACCCAAACCGAGTTAGTGTGTTGATTTCTATTGTGCCGAGAGTGTTGTAAGTGTTTTATTTATATTGTCAAAGTTGTTAATTTGATGATATTGCGTGTCATATATTATGTGCTATAGGATTCAAGTGCGGAAAATTATTAAAAGTATGTTTGATTGTTAATTGAAGTTTGATGGTTTTAGTATAAATAAATAGACTAGTTAAACATATTTTGATAGTGGGTTTAAGTCGAAAATGTCATTTTAAAGGGTTTTGCATTGACTAAGTTTGACCATAATGTTTGACCGACTCGTAGCGAGTCGAGAATTTTTTGAAAGTTATTTTTGATAATGAAAAGTGATAGAGTTTGTCTTTAGCTACGTTTCACTAGGTGGCTCGTCGCGTAACTCTTAATAATGAACGTTTTACGACCAAATTAAAATTTGATAAATTTTGGTGTAAAAATCAATTACGAAGTTTGACTTTTGAAAGTCAAACTTACATGTATTTTTGAATATGGTCTTTTATAAGAAAAGGGTTCGTAATGTTAGTTAAGTAATACGAAATATGAAGTTCGGATTATATTATCCTTACTTTCGACAACTTTCTAAAAATAGAAACTTTATGGTAAACGAAGCATAACGCAACTGTAATTGTTGTACATTTGTGGGTGCGTCGAAGTAAAATGTTTTGCGTCGCACTTGGAGATTGTAGTATATAATTATATATATACTAGTTATGATTATATGGTATATGTTCTCGTAGTCACGTACCGCTATATGTATTATATATAGGTTGCGGTTGAGGCGTGAAGGTTGTTTGCTCGTATTGAGTCGTTTGATTGGATACTTTTGATTAAGGTGAGTTCATAGCCTCGCTTTTAAATCTTTTGATTGTTTTATAAACCCACGAGGGGGATACATGTTTGTTTTAAAAATCGAACACATATGATTTTATGATATGCTGGACCCGATTATGAGAATGTTTCCGCATAAGTAACTATTGTCGAAGTCCCTTATTTCATGAACCGTTAATTACCTTGCGAGGTGAACGCTAATGCATTAAATAGATCTATTGGTTTTGACAACCCCGTCCGGGGTCTGAATCCTTGTGAACACCCTGTCAAACGGACGTTTTGTATTTAGAAGTAGTAGGTATATGACAATAATACCTTGTTCTGGGGCAAATTGACATATGAAAGGATATATGTATTGTTAACGTTCGGTGTCATGAGCTTATTGTGTGAAAGAAAAGAGATGTTATACATTGTATTCGTTGCAATGTTTTCCCGAGAACTAATTATGTGTTCAAAGATTATTACTTATTGATTATTTTAAACTCTATGAATTTCACTCAACAATTTTGTTGACGTTTTAAACATGTTTTATCCCAGGTAACCAAGGATGAAGGCAACGATGGCGTGGAGGTGTCGTGCGTGTGATGATTTGGTGAAAGACTACTTGTGTGTTCCTTGTCTTTCAAAAACAATGTCTTAATGTGTTTTAAAACAATGTCTTTAATTTGAAACAATTGTCTTTCAAATGTTGTAATGGTTGTGGTTACGATTCCTGTGGGGACCTAAACGCATTTTCTCTGATTAAATAATGGAACACATGTTTGTAAAACGTCTCATTTGGGTCGTTTTCTATTATCTTGGTGTATTGTGCTATTTAGTAACACCCATTGTAATTTCCGCTGCGCAATCCAAAAATGGGGGTGTTACAGAGTGGTATCAAGAGCCTAAGGTTATAGAGAACTAGGTCGAGTTTTTGAAAACCTAAACTATAACGCTTCTACACGCACGCCAAGACTCCTCGTTGCCATTGGTTACATATAGAAAGAGAAGGAATGTTTATGCATGTGTTGTATGCATAAATTGTTATGTATTGATATATTTATGCATGTGTTGTATGCATAGATTGTTATGTGATTATATAATAATTATTATTATATATGTTTGGAGTATATTTGAGATATATATTGAACGAGAATGCCACAAATTGTAAATTTTTATTTGTTGCGCATATGAATCCATCTGGCTGGTTTACGTACACTTCATCCTTCAGAGGACCGTAAAGAAATGATGTCTTGACGTCCATCTGGTATATTGGAAATGATTTGTGTGCAAGCATACGCAACAAAATCAACACAGCTTCCAAACCGAGCAACTGGTGCAAATGACTTTCGAAATCAATTCCTATCCTTTTTGAGCGTATCCCTTAGCTACAAGACGGGACTCTTTGTTGCGAATTATAGTATTTTCCTCATCATGTTTGTTTTTCCAGATCCACTTTCTATGTTTAAAATGAAATTTTTGCAGAGTGGTCTATCGGCTAATTCCATACATCTAATCGCGTCAAACAGTGAAGTTTCTCCTGCATGTTCGCTTCAATCCATGCAGAATCCCCATGGCTTCTTTGATGTTTCTTTCGGTTCGGTTCGACTCAGCGATGAGTTGCGACATACCCTCTCGGTATCAGTTTTCTAGTTGACGTCATTGTTCCAAATTGAATTGAGAAAGGATTATTCAATTACTTGATCTAACGGATGATCTTCGTCCAACGATAGGTTCAAGGAAGGGTGTCTGATCGAAAATGTATGCAAGTTTGACGAATCAACATGACGAGATGGAGTCTCCCCTCATTCTTGTACCGTGTCACTAAAAGATGGTTGACAAATTCGTTCTTCTTTAACAATGATTTTCTTTATATTTTTTTCTATTCTTTTCTGCTTGATTAATTTTCTTAAGTAGCATGACATTTTGGTATTGAAGTTGGGCTTGACTTGTATTTTTAGGTGTTGTGTGAATATTCAATGGAGGTGTATCTGCAACAACGGTTATTGAAGTAGATGGAGTTGTGTGTTGTTGTTGATGTTGATTAGGTGCATCAGCAGTAGTTACAGCGGAAGACTTTGACACAACTTGAGTAGTTTCCATAAAGTAAATATCATTTAACATCATTCTAAATAGCAAATCTAGCTCATTTGACAGTTGTTACTGTGTCTCCAGCTGCCGTGAGGAACATTTTCTTGACATTGGAACCGAGACTTAAAACTTCATGCTCAAGTGCTGTGTCAGACATTGTGGAACAGGGTCAGAACTAAGGTGATCTAATGACCATTTGAAGGTAGTTCCTACAAAGTAACATGAGAATGGTTTCTAACTATCACTCTGTTCTCTGTTAATACCACCGATATGCTCTTAGACTGAGTGAATACCCAACAAAAATACATGCCTCACCTTTTTCCTTCATATTTGCAAGATTTTCACCATCTCTGACACTGTAAGCAAGGAGAGCACAAATGTTGAAAGAACTTAACAATGGTTTATCCGGCCATTGATGATGTGGTAAGGTACTTTCTCATGTCCAAGGAATTACGAGGGAAATGGTTTCTGAGTTAAAACATGCTTATTAACAATTGCTTCAGCCCAGAAGAACAAAGGAACTTTAACGGCGCTTAGCATTGTTCGAGCAGCCTCAACATGAGTACGGTTCCATCTTTCGACAACGCCGTTTTGTTCAGGTGTTTGAGCAGTTAACGTTTCGTGTTTTATACCTTCTGTTTCAAAGTATGCATAAAGAGTTTTATTCAAGAATTCCGTGCCTTTATCAGTTCGAACTGTTCTAACTTGAGCATGAAGTCCTCTTTGGACAAGTCTGAGGAAATCAATGAGACTCAGGTGTTTTGAGACTTTGGACCTCAAGAAGATGAGTCCATTTATATCGGGATTATCATCACAATTACGATAACATATTTTTCTTTCCATTATACTTTCTACCGGCTGGGACCACATAAGTCCATGTGTAGAAGTTGTAACCGTCTTTTGGAGCTTGGGGTAGTCTTTGTGTGTAAAGACTTTCATTTGGCTTTCCCCAACTCACAAGAAGAACAAAGATGATCTTTGACGAATTTTAACTTTGGAAGACCAATCACAATATCATTCTTTGAAAGCAAGTTGATGGTGTCGAAGTTTAGATGAGAAAGATGACGATGTCATAACGATGCTTAGGACGATGAAGCTTAGGCCATTTAAAAGAAAATTGGATTGGATAGATGTGAACGTGAAGAGTGATTGAATATCAAACCTGGCATGAGAACCTTTGAGAAGATCATTTCCCTTCGAAATCACGGATATAACAATTAGACTTCTCGAAAAGCAACTTCTAATCCACCCCCCGCCCGCCCCATCCAGAATTTGACCAACATAAAAAAAAATTAGATATCAACCTTCGAAGTAATAAACCCTTTTGATAGTGATCATTTCCTTGAACCAGATCCCAAAACCAAGAATTGGTGGCAAGTTTGATCCAATTCCAAAACATCACCGTACCCGAGAATTTCTCCACAAAATACTTAGGGGCTTGAGATTTCCCGTGATGTGCTTTGAGCACCCAGAGTCGAAGATGAATAGAATTATTTGTATGCAAAATAATTAGAAGACAATATAGTATGAGTCATAGGTTCCAAAATATTAGCAATTCTAGATGCATTTCCTAGAGGCATACTATCATTTATGTTGACATTTCCTATTGGGGACTTAGGTTTCCATTTGTATCCGGATGGTGTAAACTTAGGATACCACCAACTGCATGTCTTACTAAATGCTCAATAGCTCCAGTTGTGTGTCTATGTTTTTTGGTTTAGTGGAGTCTGAAGCAATCTGTTTCTCTTAAGGGGTGGTTGCACTGATGGTTTCACGTGTTCATGGAGAGTTTGTGTTTCTCTATACTATAGCACAACCATGGGCTATTTAGTCCTAGAATTCACGCCATTAATATAATGAAGAACACACATATCATGATTGTCATTCAACACACATTTTCCACAAGTAACACAAATAAAGTTTACAGACTTTTATTATTTGAAAACTTAAAATTCCTATGGTGTCTTCTACTTCTTGCTTCTTCCCTTGACTATTGTTAGGCATGACTCTATCTTCCAATTGATTGCTCTTAAGCTGTGGTCTGCTAACACTAGTAGTGGGAATTACTCTTGTAGAGAAAGACAACGCGTTGGGTTAACTTCCCCTAATGTCTTGAGTTAACGTGGTGTTCTAGTTTGTTTAGGCCCTTTGTGGTGCACTTTATACATTCCTAGGAGCAATCACATCAATTTGTTTTTTGTTTCTTAGGAAATTGTCCATCACATTTGAGGGCAAAATCTAATCTGTGCAATGACTTGTTTTGAAAAATCATGGGACACAATAAATGTGAGTAACTGATTTGACATAGAGAAATCTGTCTTTGCAAGAGAATCTCAAAAGTAGCTGCTGGTTTAGCCTAAAACTGATTGTCTTTTGACTTTTAAAAGCATTCGGTTGTCGAATAACCGATGATTTTTCAAACTTAGTTTCCATAGATTTTCCTTTCATCTTGTCTATGAGTTTCTTCAACTCACTTATTGCAATTCCTTTGTCTTGTAATTGAGCTTTCAAATCTTGAATTTCAAAATATTGTTCACGTTCTTTTAGAAATACGTTTGACTGATTTTCTTTTAATGATTTGTCATTTTTTATTTGTTCTTTACATTGTTGTAACGCAAGTTCAAGATTAATCGCATGTTTCTGAAGTGCTTCAAAACTCTTTGACATTGTTCTACTTTTTGAAAGTTCTTTTTCAAGACGTTCACATTTTTCCAAAGCTTCCAGATAATCACATTGCAAATTAGTAACTTCATCCATATTCAGTGTACACACCAATAATGCATTCATGTGATCAGCAAAAGTAAATATTCCCTTGAAAGTCGGTCGATTTCATTCAAAAACTGTGTTTTTTGAGTGTCCAGTTGAGAATTGAGAGAGTCTACTTCATGTTCAAGAGAATTAAAGTATCTCAAATCAGCAACCATTTCCTCTTTCAAACACAAGTGAAATTTTTCTAAATCAGCATTGATTCTTCGAATTTGGGGACAAAAATTTCCTTCAATTGTATTTTGAATGAATGGATCTATGTGACCAAAATATGTTCTTTTCGCGATTGTTTGTTTGCAACGTTCCACTCCATCAAAAATCGTGTCAACACTTTTTTTAATTTTGAAAAGTTCTTTAGAGCTTTTACACTTTTGATCCCACGGAATGGATTCATCCATTCGTTTTTCTAACAAAGTTGTTTGTTTATTAAAAGACTCTTTGGAATTTTCATTCTTAGCAGATGTATGACTCATTTTTGACTCTTTTGAAAAATATTGTTGTTCAGGCGACTTTTCACGTTGTGGAACGAACAAATCATAAAGATTATTCAACTGGTCATAATCAAAAGGTCTGATTAAATCGCTTAATTTTGATCGACTTTCTTTTGCAAGACGAATCGTTTCGTCAGATTCAGGGGCTAACATTAAAGCAAGATTATCATTATAGCAACCTATATCATACAGACGAGGATTCGCTCTTTGAGCTTTCTTGAGGAACTCAGGTTTGGCAAAACTCGTTTTACAATTACGATTAAGCATATTCATTGTTTGAACTGATTGACCGGTTTTATATACAATATTATCCAAAACAACCTGACTTTGTTTCTTTCTAAAGCAATGACCGTATCAATGTATTTGTCTTCACGAGTTTTGTAAAACTTAATATGAGCCTCTTTTTCTTGTGACATTATGGAGATGGTTTCTTGATGTGCAAAAAGCTCCTTTTTCATTTCTGAAATCGTTTGATTTAAATCATTTATCTTTCAAGTATATTTCATGATCAATGCTTTCAATTCCATTTTGTATGACATTAAATCCCCTTTAGCTTTTGCATAGTCAATTGCCACCTTGGACGCATAATTTACATCATGATATCTATCAAGTTCAGCTTGAAACTTCTTAAGGTCTTTGAACATCAACTGATTAGTCTTAGACAGTTCATTGTTTGCTTCTTTAAAATGGTTATTTGATGATTCTAAACTTTTATTTTTGTTTGAAATCCTTAATTTTCACCTTTCAATTTATCACACTAAAGCCTTTTTTGATGTTTCCAAAAATTTATTACGGTTTTTGCTGTCATCAATTTCACATTTTAGTTTTTCAATTAAAGGAGCAAGCAAATCACGTTCTTTAGCAAGATCATCATCATCTTGGTAAACCGTTTCTCCATTATTACACATATCCAATGAATCAATAGTGATGTTAGTGTTACCTTGTTCCTTTAGATATGTGTCATTAACAGATTCAGGTTGCTCAGGATGTTCATTTATAATGGCAAACACATTATAGTTATCATCATTATTTTGTACCTTTTGCAATGGTTCAGCATCAAAGATAGGTCCAAAAATGTCTGCAGCATCTAGAGTAACTTCTTGAATCTATGCCATGTACATATAATGTGCTTCCAATTCCTAATCTTCAGATTCATCATCATGCATCCCTCCATCCAGCTAGTTTTGCATTCACAACTGAAACCCAGCTTCCACTTGCTTTCACAATAGCATTTTTTCCTTAGTGCTAACTGCATCCGTTGCCCATTTCGGGTTTTGACATCCCTGCCCTAGCTACATTCCTATATTCCTTGCAATTAAAACGCTGAATCTCAGCACGTTGAACACCGGTGCACCTACCAGCTCCCTAGCCCTAATACATTTTACTACCACTCTATTATCATAAACCCATCACTCTTGATAATCCTTGAAGTATATCCTTATTTTGCTCTATTGATATTATGTATTTGATGAAGTTCTGAGATTGTTGTTGGTAAGTTTGTAGATTTTCTTTAAAGACATTGATATTAAAGCCATGAGTTTATCAATCTCCTATCCTTTGACATTCATCATCTTTATTAACCATAGTAGTTTTCTTGATCATAAGAGGGTGTAGAAGAGATGACAATTTGCATTTTTTTCCTCTGTTTCTGGCATCAGCTTTTGATTTAGATAGGAATTGTTGAGTGTAGTGAGTAGATGGTTTTGAGAATGGTAAACATGGTTGTTGTTTAGCAACAAGGTAGTGATTAGCAGTACATGCTAGTCCTTTCAGCTCATATCTCATTAACTTCGTCTGGTGTTGCTTCAGAATCTCATAGAGTTATGTGATATGAGATAGTCCCTTTAGCGTTCTTTGTGGCTCTGCTTAACAAGTGTCACAAACCTTTGCCATTCTGGTTATAATTGAAGTAAGAACTGAACATTCACTTGATGATTGGTAACATCACACTGATTTCTGACAAGCTCATTCATTATCTTGTAGAACCTTGAGTAATATGATTCAATTGATTCACCATCCCGTGCTGTGAATTTTATAAACTCCCAATATAAATTGGTTTCAAGATCTTAGACATTGATTGATTCACCCTGTTTTGGCCTTTCAATGGCTTTCCACATTTCACCTGCATTTGGACAAGCATCAACTGTAGAGTAGATATCGTTATCTATCCCTATGAGAATTATCTTAACAGCTTCAGCTTCAGCATTCAGTTGATCCCGTATGTCTTGTGAAACATTCTTGTAGTTCTCTATATACCCTTCTATAGTGGTTTCTGAACTACCTTCAGCAACTGGAACAGCCTTTTCAGTCCACTTGAATTTATAAGGTGGATTCTGGAGACAATAGTAGATGAGTTCATTGTTGGGTTTGGTGTCGATGTATCTCTTGATTCTGGATTTCCACTGAACGTAATTACCTGGTTCTAACATTGGTGGATGGTCTTTACCACCTGCTTCCATGATAGCATTGTGAAGAACATTTGATGTTTGAGTTTGCAAATTGGTATTGGTATTTGAAATTTTGATGTTGTGAATGGATATCGGATCTTAAGTAGGTAAAGTGATTGTTATTTTGGATTGAAATCAATTAACGTTCACAGGATTTTACAAATCTATGACTTAAACCGTAAAAAGAATTGACTTTTACGGGATTTTACTAAATCAAGAAAAAACCGTGAAACAATAATTAATTGTGGTTGAAATCGTTGTTGAAATTGAAGTACGTGAGCTTTTGTAACGATTAATGAGCTTAAAACGATGAACGGTGCACAAATTTTCAACTTAAAATAATTAACGGTTGATTAAAACTCAAATAAGGAGTAATGGTGCAATTAAGATTCACTTTTGAGGACAAACGGGCTAAATTGAAAGAATAAGGACTAACGGTGTAAGGGTATTTCAACAAAGAAGGACTAGAATGAACAAAGGACTAGTAATTTCAAGGACTGCATGTGCCAACTTTCCAAAGTGTTTAATAAATGAAATTTCCCTCCATTTGAATCATCTCCCTCGTTTGAAATATGAAAAAGATATATAACGTTTTTCGTTTTTTAATCAGCAGAGCTGTACGGTTATCGACGGTAATAAATATACCACGATGATCGAAACGAGTTCACGATCGTAATGGTATAGATTATAAGTCCCGTAGTGAATCGTCACTCAAAACCGAAAAATCGAAAATGACTTAAACTTGTAGATCGGTTCCCAAATGCTTTGATAGTTCGGTACAAGTAGTTCGGTTCACTTGAAAACAAGTAGTTCGGTTGACATTGAAAATAAGTTGTTCGGTTGTCACTAGTTGTTCGGTTCCTACAACTTTTGATAGTTTGGTACTCAAAGGACGAGTAGATCGGTTCGCATAGATCGGTTGAACAAAGATTTTGAGTAGTTGGGTTCCTATTATGGCACAATAGATCGGTTCCAACTATGCTTGTACTATCGTCCTTTGTCTTCCCTTCACCAGATAGCAACAAAACGTCCTTGTCTTTCTTGAGAAACCAACAAAAGCCAATGTACAACGAAGCTAAAAACGTGGATCGTGGTCTCCTCCTTGTCTCAACCGGTGTGGACCACAAAGATAATAAGCAAAGACAACAAAAAAAAATAAGCTTGAGAATAAGCTTTACAAAGAAGCTCCGTCTAATAAGAAAACCACAAAATAAGCTATTGTTAAACCCTCTAATAAGCCATAAAAAATAAACGTGAAAAGAAGAACTCAAAAACAACTAAACATGGTGTCATGTTTTTTTTTCAAACTAAATCGCACCCACATTTGACCAATGTTTGAAGATACTATGAATAAGCCCAAATTATTTTTATGAACAGGAAGCCCAAACTGAAAACGTGATAACCATATAAGTGTTACAACAACAAAAAAATAAAATAAGTCTAATGATGATTAGCTCATAAATAAGCCAACGAAAATAAAAAATATTTTATGACCCAATACGAAAATAAAAATAAGCCTATAACAACCCGTAATTTTCATCAATGTAATTATCCATCTACATATTATTTTAAGTGCAAATAAGTAAGAACCATCGGTGTTGCTAGCTGGACCAATATGATTCTGCGTGTATTTCTATGAGTTATCAACTGTCTATTGATCCAATTAAAAATCGCCCGTTTCCTCTTTTAGTTAGGTTTTTTACCATCTTATCTTGTGCTATTGTGATTGTAAATCTTAAAAATTCATGTGCTTGGGTTGGTAGGTATATAATTAAGGCCTAATATTAGAGATTCAATTTTGGTGTATATGCGAATTCTCAGAAGATGATGTATATCTGTTTTTGTCCGTTGTGTGTGCACACACCGTGTATACTTTCACAAACGCAGTTTAATTAACAAGTTAATACGCAAATGATGGTAACTTGGTAAGTATTTATCTTTTCTCATCTCAGTTGCGCTGATGTTTCATAGGTGTACGATCCAACCAGATATTCCCTAAAACGACGAATGTTCCCTTGAATGGTGATGAGAGGTTAATATGGTCGGAGTTTTTAGACGGTGATAAAGATGTTTATAAATATATCACCTTCTTACAGAGAAAATTTTTGCTTTATCTCATAATGCAATGTAATTTGCATCTCTAAGGCTAAACGTAGTGGTGACCGCAGAGGACACCGCCACTTCAGCGCCAACTCAGCTTTCTCTCATTCAAACCACACAGTGACCAAACACCCGTAGTGGTGACCACTCGCACCGGGACCGAAAAAAACAAAAAAAAATTTAATAATACATTCAAAAATTAAACATTAACAACACTAAAATACGAAATAAAAATAACACTGAAGAAAAGACTAGAAAAAAATTACGGAAGATAAAAAATTACAGTAAATTAGTTTGCATTTGTTCGATGCCAAATGTGTTCCACTAGATCGGCTTTAAAGATAATATAAGTTTCTTCGTCGTGTATTTCTCTGATAACTCGTAGCCTATCTTGTGCCGATCTTACGGGATCATCTTCACGATGTTGTTCCTCCGGATAAAAGTCGGAGAGATGCCTTCTTTTTTCTTGTAGTACATCAAATGCGTAATCCTATTTAAGACTCCTAACCATCGCAAGAGTTCTACGATAGCCCATTTTTCTTCTAGCACGTCAAATTGCTCGTTCACTCTTTCTTTTGCTTCATGCGCGTATGCTTATATCTTATTCGCTTCAACATCATTTGCCCTGCTTGTGCGAAAAATAGTTCATAAGCACAACACCCATTCTGGCTATATCCCCGTCAGTAAAATAATATTTATCACCCCATTTATAAGTCACGGAGTCGTTAAGCCACGAATGGAACCTCTGGTGCTTTTCCTACTCTAAGATCATTTAAAACATGGGATTGACGTAAAACATTAACGTCATTGTTCGAACCTGCAACACTAAAGAAGGCGTGCCAAATCCATAAATCTTGTGAGGCAACCACTTCTAACAAAATGAATGGCTTTGACCCGGAATCACCCCTTTTGAATTGAGCACGATATGCTTGTGGACATTGAGCCCATGATCATTTTGTACAGTCTATGCTGCCTATCATACCAGGAAACCCATGTTTGTTCTCGTGAAAAGCGTAGAGTTTTTCGACGTCAGTTTGCGTAGGCCTTCGCAAATACTCCTCGCCAATAACTCTGAAACCCCGTTACAGAAATGGCTACTCCACCCAAAAACCCCAATCAGAGAAGTTTTTTCAAACCGATTTTGTAAATATTCGTCTAGAGAATCTGGAACGGCAGCGTATGCTAGTTGGCGAAATCGCGGAGTACACTCACAAGAAGCAGAGATGCCAGCTTTTCCAACAGCATCACACCCTTCTTGAAAATAAGGGCAGTTAGCAGACAAATCTCGAACAATGCGGTAAACAGCGCTAGGTCATCAGAATCGTTTACTAAATAATAGGACCGTTGTAAAATGGGTTTAGCAAAGTAACTAGCACTAGACGGTCATGACCACCGTAACGATCTCTAGGCATATAGCTTCGTTGGTATTTTTGGATTGTAGGAGTAGATGCTTGAATAACCAAAGCAGCGTCTATTAAAAACCGGAGGAGACAACTATTCACTTCCGTTTCATCATCCGTATCATCGAAAAATAAACACTCAGAATTAATTTGAGACATATTGTTTGTAGTGTGTGTTTTTGATAAAAAGTGTATATGTGTGTGAAAATAGGAAAGAAGATGTTGGGTTTTATAGAAAATAAAGGGATAAATTTTTTTTATAGGAGACGGCTTCATTTACCCGGTCTTCTACACGACCCAAACAATTGCAAAGGTTGGGGGGACTAGTCTAGTTCGGTCGAGGTAATGGGACGACCGACCTTAGTTGCTTCCACATGGGACGACCGACCGAAGGTCGACCTTACCATTACATTCAGTCAACGAGCTCACGCAACCTTTATCAATGCCATCTCTATCTATGTTTACATCATGTAAACATCCGAATATGTCAAGTCTATATCTTAATATCATTTTTACCAAGTACATTATCCATTTAACATACTTTTCAAAACGTTATATCAAAACAAGCATTAAACTTTAACGTTTATATCAAAACCCTAATTATATGTAATGTATACATATAAAATAAATGTACAAACCTTCAAAGCATGTGTACAAGTGTACAATGCACCATATTTGAATCATATTTTCCCTCCAAGTCAATGTACAACTCATTTAAGCTAAATGTACAAGTTAATAATGCCTAAAAACCTAATTAGGTCATTTAAGCTCCTCAACCATGTTTAAACTTTACACCACTTTAGTACAAGGTACAAGCACTTAATGCATGACTTCTAAGCCCTAAACCTAATCCCTAAATCATTCTAAAACCTAATTTAAAACCCTAAACCCTAAAACAAAACCCTAAACCCTAATTTTACTTTAACCTTAAAACTAAACCCTAAACCCTAATCTTAAACACTAAACCATAATCCTAACACTAATCCTAAACCTTAAACTATCCTAAACCCTAGCCCTAACTCGGAATTAAACCCTAAAACCCCTAACCGAACCCTAATCCAACGCGATACATTTTTTTCCTATTTTGACCTATTTTAAACCCAAGCACCCATCCTAGCACCTCCATGACCTCACCATGACATCACCAAGTAGCCTAGCACCATCAAGACAACCACCTCCATCACCCTCCTTGCTAAAATACCTTGGCCTTTTTAAGTTGCTAAATCACCACTTGTCACCTTGTTAGCCGTAGCCGTCTAAACACCCCTCAATATCCTTCCACCTTGCTTTTAGCTACTATCATAAAGCCTCCCATACACATTACTAAGGGCATCCGATTCATCTACTACTGATCTTACACCCTTAAATCCCCAAGAAACTTGGGCACTAAGGCTCCTGGAACCCTATAAAACATGAACCAAGCACCCTTTTCATTTCATCCCACACAACTCGTCTCACATCCTCAAATGCAGTTCTAGCCTTTCCATAGCAGCAATAGAAGATCAAGAGAAGTCCCTAAGCTTAGAATAGAAGCCAAGAAGCAAGAAAAATGAAGTCTTGAAGCCATTTCTAGGCGTACGAGTCATAAAAACCCATTTTGACCCATTTTAGCTCAAGTAAGCCTAAGATCTTGTTCCATAAGCTTATATTCTGTATTAAAATGTTCATAATACTCTTTAAGATTCATAATAGAACTCTTGTTTGAAGATTTGAATCCTCAAACCTATTTGTTTTTTATTAAAACCCTAAAAATGACCCGTTTTGATTTTCTAGCTAACGAATCCTTTTTCTAAACTTTTGTTATGTTATAACATCTTATTTTAGCTTATTCTAATATGCTATAACCTAAAAATATAATTTTGAATCTTAAAATAAGTTTGCATGGCTTTTTGGACTTGCGTTGCAAATATTTCCATGCATAGGGGTATATATCATAACTTTCTAAAATTTATAACTAAAAGGGCTGAAAATGTTATTATTCTAAAGTTATAACTATAAGGACCTATTTTACCAAGTTTCAAAGTTAAAGGTTTAAATTATATATACTTTATATATATAAAGGACTAAAGTCATAAAAGTTTATAAACCAAGGGTATATATTGCCAATTTTGCAAACTTAAAAATATACAGCATAATATTTTTATATAAATTATAAAAATATATATATAT
>BQNB010160763.1:0-14761 GCA_026074375.1 Tanacetum coccineum
ACCTACACTTGTTATGATGTTATGAAAGACCTCATAAAGGTGTCAAAGCTTCCGCAAACTCTGATGTCATGTATTTCTTCACAAGTGCACGAGATAGCGATCCATCACAAGATGATGTAAGATTATGTTTGGGCAATGATCTCAAGAAAGCTCAAGATCACAGTCAAAGACAAGCGTAAGATGAATCAAAAGATTTCTATCCCAAATGTACAAGATATCAAATGTCTACGAGCTAAAGACTGAAGTGATCAAAGTTTGGTATTTTCAGGGGTGACCTCCCTTAGGGGGAGATTATTAGATATCAGAAAAAGACTCGGTCACCCCATGTATTTTACTGTTTATTATAGCTCGTAGTTTAATAGTTAATAGTACGTTTTTCGGTTTTAAGTCGGGTACGAATACCCGGTATATTGTAAGTACTATATATAGCCTCTTCTAACTTTGGAAGAGGCAAGCTAGTCATTATTTCCATTCATAGAAAAACACTTTCTCTCTCTAAGATATTCTCTCTCAAGTGTTTCTCTTTCTAAGAAACTAGCCAAATCCAAGAATCGACCCAGTGTTATGATATAGGATATACCACAGACCACAAAAGGAAACGAGATCAATACGTCGTATCCAGAGAAGACCAATACGTTGTATTGGATATATAGCATGTGAATATTCTTAAAGATATCAAACGTGGTCCCTACTCCAAGAAACCTTAATACGCCGTATATCCAATACTTTGGATACGCCGTATCGACACCGACTCCAGACCTTATAAATACAAAACTCAAAAACGAGTTTTAAGTGTGCTAAATCATATTCTCGATACCTAAACCACAAAAGTCGATTCTCAGAGGAGAAAAAGAGAAGAAGAGGTCTTGTAACGCATTCCAACCCATAGGAGACAACGTGTAATTTCTTATACTTTTGTAATCGTTCAGTTTTTGGTATCATTCGTTAACTCGGTTAGTTTACCTTGGCTAAGCCATTACTCTTGTATTAATTATGATGTTTGAAGGCTAATATCTTCAGGTATAAGCCATTATTATGAAGATCTGAATGTTTGGTTTTGTTTATATCTTGATTTCTTAATTTATCGTTGTATGCTTTTTTATATTTATCAGTTTATACTTGTTTACATGCTTAAGTATGCGACCTATCATTCAACTGGGTCTAGTCCTACATATTTAATGCGCTGCAACTTCGGTGTTGTTTGGGCATAGGCTAAGAGTCTGGGATAGCTTTCCATATTGTAATTTATATATCTAGAATCATAGGATCACAAATATTGACCTATCTTTGCCCTTTGATTGTGAGCTTAGTTGAGCTATAAGGTGACCTTGGTACCAAAGAGTACGTTCTAATCAGTTGGTAAAGACTCGGACAGTGGACTACTAATATATAAAGAGCCGTTAAGCAGTATGTAGGTAAAGTCTCTATGAGCCAGGGTTTAACAAGATCACCATTGCTTTAATCCCTAAGATAGATTATAATCAGCAAATAAGGATGCTTTATGCGGATGCTTTAATTGTGACAGAATTAATGTGTCTAGGTCTTAGGATGAAGTCCTGCCTAAGTCTAAGAATGATATGCCTCTTTGAGATAAGTAATCATTGCACTGAATAAACAAACCAACTTCTAATCGGATTAATGATGGCTAATACAGTTTTCTATCATAAGGCTCGACCGCTCTTTTATCTTCTGTTAATTTGCTTGCATGGGTTAAAGTGTCTTGAATTGATTGTAATCACCACCAAACCCGTGTCAGTCTCTCAGGCTAAAAACCCCCTTTTACTTGTTAGAATTTAGATTAGATATAACATAGGATTAGCATAGGTTTGACTTAGATTAGAATTAACTCAGATAAGATAACCAAAATATAAATAAATTAAGAGATTTAACCTCGCTTCAAGTGTTTGACACACTACTTACCACGAATCTACCACCGACCGGGTACACTGCCCATTAAAGTGTTGTTTTTGGTTAAGTCGGCAAAATATAAATTTAAAACTTGAATCATAAAAATATACACCACACAACGACACATCAGTGGACATTAAGGATTCCTCCCCACCTTCCAGAGTATCAGTTATTTTACGAAGCTTGGCCATTTAAACAATACCAGCAAGACATGTTATTATCCTAATAGGCTTCACAACACAATTATCAACTTGATGGTTTTGAGATAATAACACGGTTTGGGTGGTGGTTCTCTCAGGGAGTATGTGACGACGAACGACTAGGGTTAGTTGAATATTAGAATCGTCTATATCAAGGGCTTGTTCCCATTCATGATTTGGTGGTGAATCCATTTTTTAGTGGATGACTGCAATACTGCTTTACTTTGATAAAAATTTATACTAGTCTTAAATAGGGTGTAAGGTAAGCTATGTTTGACTATTTTTTGGCCAGATATTCCCTTGTACTGTTTTATATATTGAATAGGGTTATCTATGAATTTGGTCCTTGACGTTTATGGTTTTTAACTGCACTAGTACACCTTCTATATTTAGTCCTTTCTTGTTTACCTGCCCATATTTTATACAACCGTTCACATAAATAGAGAAAAACCTAAGACCACCTCACATGCCATTTTCATCTAAATAGTTACATTTTCACTTGGTTTCTAGAAAATTGTGAAAAAACTAACGATACCAAAACATCTTCACATGGCTAACAATGAAAGTAATTATTCATTAAGTGAAGTATGTTTATCAAACTCTGATAGTGAGTTGCTGATACCAACACCGTGGTCTGATGAGTCCAAGAATGAAAAAAGGGCAAAAAGGTGGATAGAAGAATTCGAATGGAAAAGATCCTTGTCTGAGATTGACCTTATGTTTAGCATTAATGCCTTTTATTTTGACAAAGGCACTGAGGTAATAAAAGACAAGGTTAGCCAGGAACACGTGTGTGAAGAAGAGGTGCCTTTAAACAACAACATAGGGAAACAAAGTGGTGATCTTGTAGAGATGCCAAGTGAAGCAGTAGAAAAAGGTATGGATAATCATGTTCCTGATGAGATTGATGGTACTAAGGGTGAACAAGTTCTAAACCATGTTGTTAAGAAAGGTATCCTTGAATTTCTGGTTTGAAAACAGGTTGCAAAACATGGCGATGATGAACTAGTGAACAAAGGAAGACCACTAAAGAGGAAAAGGGTGTACACTGAATAGATGGATGATGCATTTACTGAAGACGAACGTCAATGCTGAGAATACAAAGAATGGGTCATTTTTGTGCTATCTTCTATTACTAATGTTTTGGATCTTAAATTACCCTTACATGTATTTCTTGTAATTTTTTGTTGTATGTATATGTGGTATGTTTAAGATAATCAAATTATGAAAGCGTACTAGTTATGCAACTTGTTTCCACTATTTTGTCTCCAATGTAACAATGTTGGTCAAACAGAGTAGTGGTCAAACACCGTTTGAAAAATTACAAGATCTTTGGTTTAGATAAAACGGGTGAATCGGGTGTTACTTCGGGATGAACAATGTAATTTACCTATAAAACGACTACAATACCAACAAGTCATTATAGTGAAATGATTAACAAACAAAAGTTGCAATCATACATTCATGAAAAAACTAAAAGACATAAATGTTAACAATATATTACCCAAAAGTAAAAAAGAACAACCCCACAAGCCAATCATCTCCCGTTTATAGAGTTTTATAAAAATCAACCTCTTTATAGACTTGAAGGTGTAATTGTAAAACTACCTTCCTCATCTCTATCACCTTAATCAGATCATCCTTCTGAAGACGCTTGAGTTCCTCTCTAGTCTTATAGGCCACCAAATTTCTCGGCAAATGTTCTAGCTCTTCTATAAACGCACGCCTTTCATTTACACTTTCAACCAACTGCATCATTAAATTGGAAAGTTCATTTGCTAGACGAGCTTCCCTTTGCTTTTGCATGTCAAAATAAACAAGCAATTGCTCTGGCAGCTTGGTAGAATTTGCTAAGACCCTAAGTTCCTCCAGATGAATAAATCCACGAGCAGTAGCCAAAGAAAAAGTTAGGTTTTAGGATAGTGAAAGGGTTCAGGAAGTTAAGGTATGCATGTGTATGTTTTGGATATGAGGGACGATATGCGAAGTGAATTTAAATATAAGTGAATATATAGATATGAATTGACTACACAAACAAATAGTTGAAAACGCATTTATTACATTGGCAAGGTAAATGTAAAATGCGGCTAAACTGTGACAACACATCATGAAATGATTTCAAGGACCAATTATGTAAGTAACGTGTAGAACATCTGTTGTGTATTTGGCGGGAAATGAAAAACCAATAGAACGCATTGAGGGACCAAAGATGCAAGTTACAAAAACACTAACAAAACCACTAGGTAACCCAACGGGCAACGGTTATAAAGTCTACGCCTTTTTTACGAGACAAAAACACAAACAAAGTCAAAATTAGAAAACCGTTTCAAGAATGTCTTCATCTTCTTCCATCCCTCCTACTGAGTGTAAATGTGGGCTTCCATTGATGACGCTCACCTCTTAGACACGTGAAAACCCTGCTAGACGATTTGGTGTTTGCCCTAACAAATATGTAAATTTTATTAGCTAATTATAAATTTTCTTTTTTTTAGAAAAAAAGGAATCAAGCACTGTAAAAGATGGCATTGGTGTGATCCAAAGTTAGAGAATAAACGATACAGAGATCATTTGTATGGGATGCGTCTGCTTCCTAATCCCTCGCAAAGAAAAGAACTAGAAAATGAATTAATAAGTTGAGAAGAACTTACAGTTCTTCAAGTTGAGTTTGCTAATATGGAAGGTCAAATGCAGCAACTCATGGAAGAATTGAAGAAAAGTCAAAATAATGCTTTCTTTTGGAAGTCAATTGTGATAGTGTTTGGGGTAGTGGCTTCGTTTATGTTTGTTATAAATTAGTTAGTTGGGGTTCATTTAGTCTAATCAGTTGTATGAATTATCCATGGTTAGTTTTTGTTGTTGGTGCCAAATGGTTATACAAATTATTTGACTTTTGCTCAATCATACCAGTGAACCTAATTGACTTTTGCTAAATCATACTAGTAGACTTTATAAGTTAAACAACTATACACTAAATGTTGACTTTATTTGTCAAACAAATTAACACATTCGTCCACAAGAATATGACTAATAATCTAATCTATTCATTCCATCAATCAACACAAAACCACATTCATCCACAATACTATAACCCATTACCTACTAAGAATATCTACCCAAAAAAGCAATTACCCTAAAGCTTCACATTGTACAGTAAACATAAAACCTAAACACAACCCAGCTGATGATGAGAAATTTCATCAACTTGAGTCGCTTTTCTTCAACCATAACAAGGATTTCTTTAAGCTCATTACGTGACTTCAACAAACCAGGGATAATCTGAATAGACTTTTGACACATTGGTGGATCAAACCATCGAAGGAAGTTGACACAGGTTGGACTCTGAAAATAAAAGAAAAAGGATGTGTAAATAAACAAAAAAATGATTTGTTACATATATTTTGATCCGATCATACTTACAAGTGTAGGACAACCATAGAAACGATGACCAGGATTTCGATTAGTCCATGATGTTCTGATCACGGCTTCCAAACCAGATGAACAACGAACCATGTTGGACTTATTATCGAATCCATTAAGTAATATCTTTGGTATCCCAGGATCATATATATTAGTTATTAGTAACCAGGTTCGTCTTTACAATCGAAAACAACTGCTACATGAATTTAGACGAAATTAACTAGTCTGTATATGACTAAGTCCTTAGCAAATAGACTGTATCTGAAGAAGAAGCTATACACGTACTATATGAGTCTAGGTACAAAACTGGGTGATCATATAGACGAGTTTAATAAGTTGATACTTGATTTAGCGAACATTGATATCGAGATTGAGGATGAGGATCAGGCTCTTATGTTACTTACGTCATTGCCATCATCTTAAGAAAACTTTGTGGAGACATTGTTGTATGGGAGGGAATCCTTGACAATGGAGGATGTTCTGGCGACTCTAAATTCAAGGGAGTTGAAGAACAGAACTGAAGGCACAAAGGAAGAAGCTAGTGATGGGTTATATGTAAGGGGAAGCTTAGATTATTCAGGTAAAGCTCATTCTGGTGGAAGTTTATGGTTTAAGTCAAGGGGTGGAACTGGTAAACTCAAGTGCTTCATACGTCATTCAGAGGGTTATCTGAAGAAAGATCATCCAAAGAAGAAGTCAAGTGGGTTTGATGGTTCTAATAATTATTCATCTCACAAGAAAGATTGAGGTTTAAAGATCAAGAGAAAAACTGAAAAGAAAATTAATGAAGGATGATTAAACTTACAAAAGATATGAGTTTTGTGTTTACAAAGATCATCAAATACCCTAAACCTTGACATGTGAAGGGTATTTATAACCCTCAAAGGGGCCAGCCATATAGGCCTTTGGATGGGCTTTTCGGGCTTTTTCTTTGTCGGCCAGATTACATTAAACATCATTAATTAACAAGCTAGTAAATGCTAAACAACTACTATTGACCGAGACTTCATTGTTTCTAACAATCTCCCCCTAAGGGAGGTCACTCTTGATTTGAAAATTGAGTCGTAGTATTCAATGTGGATTTCTTCAGCTCGTAGTCCTTGTAATCTTCCCTTGATATTCTATGCTTGCTGTAGCAATCTTCACTTTGACTTTAATCTTTAGAGCTTGTTTCATCATGACTTGATAACTTGATTCTGATCTCTGATTTCATGAACTTCATGTCTTTTCTTTAATTTTCCATTTGCTGAACTTTAGACCAACATGCTCAAACTTGTTGTAATCTTGAAAGCTTTTATGTTCTTTCTTCTTCAATTCTTCGTATCTTTAACATTTTGAAGAAGACTTTGATTTTAGAGGCGCGAAAGCTTCAAGTATTTAGATTTCTTTATATCTTAGAGTCTTTGAGTTTGAGCATGTGGTTTACATCGATTCCTTGAGTCGTTTGTCCTAATTCCAAAATATTAATCACCAACAAAAACATTTCTATGAAAATTTACTTAATGTGTTCTTAGAAAAACATTTTTAAACACATTGAGGGTTTTATATTTTAAGGGACCGAGTATAAATGAAGATACTCAATCTTGTCGGTTGCAATAACCTCTGATTCCGTGAGGATCGATGATTACAGTACGAGTACTGTACCTGTGATCAGGTAGATTCATTATAAGAACCTCCTTGACAGGTTTTCCTGCTCAAAGCCTTTAAGTCCTCCAATACCGAAGTATCAGATTCCCGTATGCTTACTGTTCTCTAGACCAGATGTCCGTAGACTAACACACTAATAACATTGCTACTACTAGAATGGTAAAGAGTGAGTCAGAACATTTACTATCTGCTGACTATACCGTATAATTCGTGTTCAGCATAACCTATGTCCAGATGCTTCATTAGGCTCACTTGCAAACATAGGGTTGACCTCTTAATACAATTAAGTACCGTAGAAATATTTCAAAAACAGTCAAAGTGTGATGAAATTGTTTCAACATAACGAAAGTTTTGCAAAAGACTACCTAACTCAAGTCAAAACTTAGCATTAACCCTTGTCAAGTCGCCTTAAAATCATTTGGAGGAAAATGCTTTGATGGTTCTTTAAAAAACGATAGGAACTGAGAAGCTTAACCTGTTGAAAACCGTTTAACAGATCAACACTCAACAACTCTATCAAATTTTAGAAAGATATCCCGAGGGATATGAGATGATACATTCCCATGCAATTTCCGCTATCCAATCACATATATGAAACCAAGATCATGAAGCAAAAGATTCTTTGTAGATTATCAAGATACTTGTGTATAACACAAAAGTTTTGGTATCTTGACATTTTAGAATATATTAATCTTTTTGCTCCCCCTACACATGTGCATCGATATTCGAAAGTTGTTTTGCACATGCAAGGTTCAAGCTATCACATATAAACAATCGAATCATTAGTTATCAGTATTTTTAAGTCACATTTTCTCCCCCGATCAAAAGTATGCAACTTTTGTATGGTTTTGATCAACAATGGACTTAAAATAAATTTAAGCTCCCCCTCAATCAATGAGGATATAGATATACTACTTTAACGCACAGATATTCAATAAATATTGAAACGAGACCTGAAATATACGTAGACTAGAGTGATAAATCAGTCTGTCTGAAGAAGCAGCCTGTGGTTCGTTCCAATCGTTCAGCAACAGAATCAGCAACAGCTTTTCTCACATGCTAGATTAAATACTTCTCATGTAAGAAGAACGGATGAGTCCAAAAATCCTTTGTGAGCATTTCCTGCAAGACTGTTAGTAGCACTGATTCTCCCCCTCAAACATTGACCCATTTTCTATTTAAAGAGCTGTAGTCATTGTTTGAGTTGTAGTAGACTCGTTTTTCTATTTAAAAAGTACTTGTTGTGTTCATTGTTTGAGGCGTGTCCTGTAGTAGCATTTTAAATTTTTTTTACCTAGCGATTCACTCGGTATATGTCGTGAGCGCCTGGAGTCTAAGTACCAAAGGACGATCTTATACTTGCTTTGGGAAACTTGAGGAATCTATTTGCTTGTAGGATTTGAGACTTCGCGGGATACCCAATTTTGTTGGGGTCTACCGTTGGTTAGCAGTAATTCATAGCTTTCACAGGATCATTGACAAACTTTTGTTCTACATTAGGGGGACTGCTAGTGGAAATGTCTATAGTTTTCTATCTTTACGTTTGTAACTAGTGAGAGGCTTCTTAGAAAACCTAGGTGTCACAATGACATTATTAGTAGGTTCACTAGTACTATGGCTCCTCGCTCGCGCGGCGCGCACGCTTCTCGCGCACTACTTCAGGTTTGGTGAATCTTGATGAAGGGCACGTATCCCTAAAGTAAATTTTTCTTCCTGTGGCTTCCACTGCTAGAAACCAACGCTTGCAGGATATTTTGCCTAGTGCTTTCAAACTTGCTTCACTGTCGCATCATTATTGACCTTGGTTTTTTGCATTCACAGGAATTCAAATTTTTATCACACACATATTATGATTTACTAAAACAAACTTTCATTACATATGTTGCAATCAAAAACAGAATTCGAAATAAATCCAGTACGTCGTATTTATAATCACTTAAACTAGAAAAACATAATTTCCTTTATATTCAAATTCCTAAGGGGATTACTCTACTCTCTTCACGTTCTCAATCCTATGATGCAAATTCCTATGGGTCTTATCTCGCACTTTGATTTTGACTTGTTGCTTTAGTGATTGATTTTTATTCATGTTAGACAGATTTTCACACACCGTTATTCTTTGTAACTAAAGATATTCGCGCAGCAGCGCGCACACGCGCGCGGCTCTCCTCGGAGTATTGGCTTCCCTATTATTTCTTTTCCGATGAGGGATATACTTGGGCGTCATGGCATACAAGCCAAGAGCAAGTACTTTGCGTTTCTCAGGGACAACTGCTCTACTACTCACATTACTATTACTTTCTGGCCTTAGAACTGATACAATCTGATATGCTTTTACTTTGACACGTTTTACATCCCTATGGCTAGCATTCTTAATCCTTAGAGCTAGTGTTGAGTTTCCTTTTTTAACTGAGTATTTTCAGTTTCTTCGGGCTTGAAATTTAGGAAGTACTCAGTTTGGAGTTGGACTAAACTTCTTTCATTTTAATGTTTTGAGCCTTTAACTTCCTATTACTCATCTTTCCATTGAATCTGATCTTTCAACTAGTTGATTCAAAAATACATTAAAGTTCAGTAAGCTAGAATTATTACAAACCTGTGGATTTTTAAAACGTTCTTTGTACTTTTGAAATTTAAGCTCGAGTTCCTGATATTTAGTTTCAATGAAAGAACATCGTTTTTCTTTTTCAACAAGTAGTTGTTTCATCTTTAAAATCTCAGCTTCAAGTTTCTAGATTTCTGGAGGGTTCCTTAAAGTATTAGTATCTAGGTCAATGCTCTTGGCACACAATAATCGGAAAGTAGTAAGCACAACAGAAAACAAATATCTTTAGACACAATTCAGCTAGCAAACACTCATTTTGAATCAGGAAATTTTTATTGTCTATTTCCAAACTCTTCTTATCAATTACACATTGATCATACTCTTTGTCCAGCTCATCAAAGATTTTCATGTATTCAGATACTTCTTTAAAAAGATTATCTTCTATACCTTTAACATGGCGTTTTGAGTTTTTCATAAAAAGGGTTGTTTCTTCTACAAAGCACTTTTTTGGTATGGTTCAAAACGCCACTCCCCCCCCCCACATGTGTTATATGTGAGGGTGTTCGTTTCTGTCTTTGGCAACTCTTATTCAAACTCTGTAAAAACATGATTTTAACATTTTTTAACTAAGTGTTACTTGAATCTTGGGTGGGACGATGTACGAACAAAGGTTAGTTACAGGTTTAGATGGTTTAATTATAACTACGCAAACTTCATTAGCTGGTAACAATACATACCTTGTTTCTCTAGACAAATGTTTTGAGGCATAAATGGTATCTTACAGACTTATTTAAATTAGCATTAATTTATAGGCTTAGATGCACTTTGCACAAGGGGTCTTTTCATCCTTTCCTAAACATCTTGTTCATACAATCTTTAGCTAAATTAAGGTCTCTTCTCCTATCATATACCTAAGGGGGTATGTACAGGATCAACAATTACGTCACCAAGATACAGGGTTGGGCGACACAGCTGAGCTGATTTGAGATACAGTGGATTACGATGACCAAGAGCAGATTTATGTAAGTCCTTTGTGGAAAAAGTTGGTCGTTTAGATAGCATAGGGATAGTTTATACAGGTTGACCATACGATTGCAAAAGTTCTGTGACAACCTTGTTAGTATTTCTCAACCCAATCACTAATGCCATAACTTTCCTCAGTGCATTTTTATATCTGCTTTCTCTTTTCAATTCTGTTTGCAAAAGACTGTTAGACTCAACCTGTTGTAAAAGTTGTTGTTTTAAAGAAACATGTTGTTCTTCAAGGCCAGCATTTCATTTGTTACGTTTAAAAACTAGTTGTTCTAAATCCTTTTTAACCTTACTTGGTTCTAGATTTTAAACCTGTGTTTTGTATCTCTCAAGCTCAGCTTTTAGGGAATCATTAGCAAAACTTTGTTCCTCATTAGTTTTAATGTGGCCCTCAAGTTGCGACCTCAAATCATCTAGAATAGTAATCATATATATTTCACGAGGTATGACAGAAGATACATCAGTTGGAACACTTTCACCTTCGTTGTTTAATTAATATTGAGATATAGAATGGTGTTATCATGATCATCGTAACCAAAATTCAAAATCGGTGCTAGTTGTTCTCCCCCGTGTATCTTTCTTTGATACCTGAAGGATGGCATCATTTATCAAAGACGTTGATTATCATAAGTTTTTACCTTCTGAATGGAATGTCGGTATCATTACTGGTGCCCTGTCCAGTAGATGGACTAGTTTGCATCAGATTGGACCTGAATGCTGCCGCTGCGTGAGGTCTTGAATGTTTATCAGTTGTTGCCATCTTGTAAGAGATATGAATGAACAGATCTTGAGTGGTTGTTTGTGTTTTACAAATCTTTGATTAAAACCGAGAAAAGAATCGTATCTTTTACGGGATTTTACAAAATCAAGAAGAAACCGTAAAACAATAATTAATTGATGTTGAAATAAATCTAAGCTTTTGTCAAAGAGAAGAAAAAAAGAACAAGAATATAATTTCCAAAATTAGAAAATTATATCCCTTTACTTTAGGAACCAAATATTTACTTTCCAAAATTTAAAAGATATAATCAAATCCCTTGATTTTAGAAATTAATTATTTACTTCCCAAAAAAAATAGATTTCTTCCTTTTTTTAAAATATGCCGAATCCCTTGTTTTTTTTAATAATCAACCGAAAGTTTTTTTTTAAAAAATAAACCAAAAAATTGTTTAAAAAAAAAAGAAACCAGCCGAAAGTTTGTAAAAAAAATAAGCCTAATTTTTTTGTGATGAATAGTACCCGATGAACAGTACCGTGAATAGTACTCGTGAACAGTAATTTTTATCTTATTTTTAAAACACACAAGATCAAAACACCTACCACTTAGGCTCTTGATACCAATTGATGGTTCCAATAATTATTCATCTCACAAGAAAGATTGAGGTTTAAAGATCAAGAGAAAAACTAAAAAGAAAATTAATGAAGGATGATTAAACTTACAAGAGATATGAGTTTTGTGTTTACAGAGATCATCACATACCCTAAACCTTGACATGTGAAGGGTATTTATAACCCTCAAAGGGGCCAGCCATGTGGGCCTTTGGATGGGCTTTTCGAGCTTTTTCTTTGTCGGCCCGATTACATTAAACATCATTAATTAACGAGCTAGTAAATGCTAAACAACTACTAGTGACCGAGACTTCTTTGTTTCTAACTGGGTTCATGAAGAAGGGTAAGCGTGATCAGGATTCTAATTCTTTTGATGACGAGGGTAATGCCTACTTTGTAGAGGCCCTGGTGGTAGTAAGGAATGATGAGATAACTGAATTGGTAATGGATTCAGATGGGCCTTATCATATGACACATATGAGGGATTTCTTGTATGGATTTAAGGTTGTTGATGGTGGTTCAATTTAGTTAGGTGATAACATGACATGCACGATCAAAGGGACAGGGAAAGAGATGATACAGTTGAATGATGGATCAAGCTTTATATCAAAGGATGTCAGGTATGTTCCAAGGTTAAAAAGAAGTTTGATTTCATTGGGTACTCTTGAAAAAGAGGGTTATACTGTGAAGATGCAAATGGGTAGAATCAAGGTGATCAAAGGTTGTCGGGTTATGATGACTGGGATCTGGAAAAAGAACTGTGTGTATACTTTAGAAGCAAAGGTGATGACTTTTGGTGTACAAAAGCATGGAGGTTCAAAACAAGTTGGATTAAAGCAACTTGGTTCAAAACAAGTTAGGTTCAATCAACTTGGTCATAAACAAGTTGGGTTTAAACAACTTGGTCTTGGTGTTGAAACAGGAGTCCATGGAGTACATGTTGAAAAACGTGTTTGGTTTGAGGTGGAACTGCAGGAAGCTCAAGGGGATCGTGAAGCTGAGGTTTTTTAGGTTAGTAACGATGATGCTGCAGTGACTCAAAGACAGTTAGAGGAAAAGCAACTTGAAGAAAAGACAAACACGAACTGCTTGGTAAAGGAGCAGGAAAAGGTGTACCTTGGTATAAAGGTGGCGGAAAACATTACGGTAACCGGAGTACCTGGTCAAGAGGGTGCAGAGGGTAATGTTGCTGAAAAGAAGAAAGTGAAGGAGTCTAGGAAGCTAATCTAGGGAAATTACTGAAGTACAATGCCTGATCGACAAGATAGTCCCCAATTCGAGGTTCTAGCACAAGGATACGATGCTGAGTATCGGTCCTGGTGAATTATAACCCTAATATGGCTATAATTAGAGCTTAATTTACATTAAACCCCCTAACCTATTGACTAAAGTGAATACTATATCTAACAATTTCCACCTTAGTATCACTATTGGCAAATAAAGATGTGCGCTTTAATGGTACAACATGGATGTGATGATGCATTATAGACATTACCCGCAGACATGGAAGCAGGAGAAAAGACTGCTTTGATGAAGAAGGCATACAGTACCTTGATTTTATGCTTGGGAGACCGAGTTTTACGAGAAGTTACCAAGGAAACAATTGTTGCAGGAATTTAGATGAAGTTAACTAGTCCATATATGACTAAGTCCTTAGCAAATAGACTGTATCTGAAGAAGAAGTTATACACGTACTATATGAGTCCACGTACAAAACTAGGTGATCATATAGATGAGTTTAATAAGTTGATACTTGATTTGGCGAATATTAATATCGAGATTGAGGATAAGGATCAGGCATTTACGTTACTTACGTCGTTGCCATCGTCTTATGAAAACTTTGTGGAGACAATGTTGTATGGGAGGGAATCCTTAGGAATGGAGGATGTTCTGGCGACTCTGAATTCAAGAGAGTTGAAGGCACAGAGGAAGAAGATGGTGATTAGTTATATGTAAGGGGAAGGTCATATCATTCAGGTAAAGCTCATTCTAGTGGAAGTTCAAAGTTTAAGTCAAGGGGTGGAACTGGTAAACTCAAGTGCTTCATATGTCATTCAAAGGGTCATCTAAAGAGAGACTGACCAATGAATAAGTCAAGTAGGTTCGTCAAGAAGGGTAACCGTAATCAGGATTCTGATTCTTCTGATGACGAGGGTAACACCTACTTTGGAGAAGCCATGGTGGTAGTTAGTGTTAGCCTCAAAATAATGAGTCGAACAATGGAAGTTCGTTCATTAATTATATTATGTCTCGATCATTAATTAATATACGTTGTAATAGGCTACACGGGTAAACGGGCTCTTAAATGTAATCTAACCGGTCACGTGTATCGGGCGAAAGCCCAAGTAATCCCGAGCCCGGCCCGTAGAAATACCAAGGCATGAAAGCCTCTTGGTATTAACTATAAATACCCCTCTCCAAGTATGGAGAGGGGGTTGGTTCTTGTTAATTCTCATTTTTTGTAATTTGGCAAGTTAATCATCCATCTTTTTCTTCTCTCTACCTTTCTCTCTCTAACTTCTCTCTAAACTTCTTCAATATTTTCTCATCTTAATTTCTTGTGTTTCAATATGAAGTGAAAGTGATATTTTATGGTTCCTACATAGAGAGAGGGTGAGATGAACACAAAAAGAAGAATATTAGATTAGAAAGAGAAAGTGAAAAATAAAATGAACATTCACAC
>BQNB010160764.1:0-14761 GCA_026074375.1 Tanacetum coccineum
GAAGCAAATTTAACCGTCCTTTTGAACTTGGAACAGTCTTTGAATTAAATGAACTTCGTTTTGCTTTACTCACTTCACAAGAGGAACAAAGTTGATCCTTGACATACTTCAGTTTTGGTAAACCAATCACAACATCCTTTTTTGAAAGCAAGTTAATGTAGTCGAAGTTGAGATGAGAAAGTCTTCGATGCCATAACCATGCTTGAGTTGGTGATACTTTAGCCATTAGACATATTGGAGTTGATAAAGTTGTTTCTTGAAGAGAAATTGTATAGAGATCAGTTCCACGATTACCGGTTAGTAATTCGTTTCCATGAAGATCTCTAACAAAACACGTAGATTTCTAAAATGCAACCTCCAAATCCGCATCACAGAATTGACCAACCGAGAAAAGATTGTGATTAAGACCTTCGACGTAGTAAACCCTGTTGATCGTAATATTTCCTTGAACCAAATCTACATAACCAAGAATTAGAGCAAATTAATCATTGCCAAAACGAACGGTACCCAAATATTTTTTAACAAAATTGCACAGCAGTGATAGATTACCCATCATGTGCTTTGTGCATCCCGAGTCAACAATGAATAGGATGAGTTGTACAATCTGCAAGAGAATTAGAGGACGATGGAATACATGACAAATTGGATCCTAAAGTGTTTGTGAGTTTTAAGACATTAGTTATCCTAGATACATTATCTACGGCAAAACTAACTTTCTTAGCCACACTTTCATTCCGAACTTTAGGTACCCATTTCCTTTTTGTCTTATATAGCATCCTATAGTAACTCTTAGAATTTGTGGTAGTGGATTCTGATGCAACTGTTTTCTTATGGGGTGTTGCAACAGATTTGTTCGCTTGACTTTTGGGCTTTCTAGTACTAATAGGCACTACATTAGGCTTCTTAGTTCTAGCATTCACGTCATTCAAAAACTTAGAAACATAAGCATCATGATTCGAATTAAACACATATTTTCCACAAGTAGCACAAACAACATTAACATTCAAAGTTCTAGAATTTAAACTGTCATTACACGCAGTTATAGACTTTGTTTGATTAGAAATACGAGAAATCCTAGGGTGGTCTTCTACTTCAGTCTTCTTAAACTTCACTTGACTAGTGTTTGGCATGACCTTATCTTTCATTTGATTGCTCCTAGGCTGTGGTCTGCTAACATTAGTTCTGTGAGCTACTCCTGTAGATGTAGACACGCGAGGATTAGTATTCCTAGAAGTCTGAGTCAACTGTGGTGCTCTAGTTTGTGTTGTACTACTTTCAATTCGATACATGCCTGGTTTAATCACATTTGTGTTTCTGACAGCTTGCGATGCTGTTTGAGGCAAATTCTGTGAAGTGACTGGTTTTGATAAACCCTCTGACTCATTAGTTTTTGAAACCGACTTTTTCTTTACAAAATTGTTTCTCTCGAGAGAGTCTGAAAAAGGAGTCGGTTTTCCTAAAACTGATGGTTTTGGAATCCTTTGAGCATTTGGTTGTCGAACAACAGATGGTTTATCAAACTTAGTTTCCACAGATTTTCCTTTGCATTTTTCAATGAGTTTCTTTAACTCACTTATGGCAATGTTCTTGTCTTGCAGTTGAGCTTTCAAATCTTGTATTTCGAAATATTGTTCACGTTCCTTTTGAAATACATTTGACGCTTTTTCTTTGTAAACTGTGTCATTTTTCATTTGTTCTTGACATTGTTGTAAAGCGAGTTCAAGAGAAATCGAGTGTTTTTCTAATTTAGCAAAACTTCGTAAAAGCTCAGTGTAAACTTCTTTACTAACAAATTCAGTTTGTTTCGAAAGCTTTTGTGCAAGACAGTCACATTCCTTGACTTTATGAAGATATAAGCATTGCAATTCAGTGTGCGCATCTAAATCAGATAACGAATGCAAATAAGAACACATAACATCATTAGACACACATTCTTGCAAGAGCATATCATACATGTTTGAAAATTCTGCCTTATCAGATTCAAGTTCGTCAATTTCATCTTCAAGGGATTCAACGTACTTTAAATCAGCATGCATTTCTTGCTTAAGTTCATGAACAAATGCGAAACTATCATTCTGAGTCTTAAGGGCAAGAGGCATCAAACATGTCTTAATCAGGATTTCCATATCTTTAGCAGTTGGGGCACGAAAATGATCTCTAGAATGTTTCACCCAAGCTTGATCGACAAGTTCTCTAAGATGATTTATGTTATTTGTCATGACATTATATGCTTGTCTACTTTTGCTTATTGACTTGGAAACTGGTAAGAAATCGATGTTTTTGAAAATATTTGGTTTTGTTTTCACAAAAGATTTTCTCCACATTTTCTTCCTTACTTCATTTTGCATGTTCTAATTGAACAAGATATTCTGATGTCGGGGGCTTAAAGATTTTTCATAAAAGGACTATTTAACTTTGTGTCAGTCTATAGGGTTTCACTAAAGTCTTAATTCAATTTTGATACGAGACTCTCATCTTTCAAAGTCCATGTCTCTTCACTATCTGGGACGAGTCTGTTTGCAGGAATCAATTGGTCATGTGGATCTCATACAAAATGGTATCATCAATTGGTAGGCCTTTTTTTCTAGGCGCACATTGGATTCAGCAAAAGGTAGGTCTTCCATTAAATGTAGGGCATTTGGGTGCTAACATATGAATGGTCTGGATTGATTGACTCCGTTTGTAAACAATTTCATTCAAAAACTTTAATTGCTTTTCCATTGAAATCATTTTGTCAATATGTTTTTCTTCCTTAAGTTTCAAATCCGTTATTACCTTTGTTTTATCCTTGACAAGACTTCGAATGTGACTTTTTAAACAGACTTCTGAGTTTAGTGACTAACTCATCATGTTTCTCTTTGACAACTGAAATTTTGTAGGCTTTAAATTTTAAACCTTCTTTTATGTCAATGTTTCATTTAACTTATGTTCAAGTTTCTCATAGTCAACAGTACGATTATTAAAGGTTTTGTTGTACTTCTCAAGCTCAGTCTGTTTGTTTTGAAGTGCAACTAGACAACAATTCCCGAAATACTAAGATTCTCTAGAGTTCTACTTGTTTCCAGCAAAATAATATGCAATCATCAATTCTTGTAGTCAATGATGGAATTTGCTTTCTTAATTGCTTTTGAATCTTTTATTTTCATCCGACTCAAGTTTAAATTAAATTAAATTAGCAGCGCAACACCATCATCTACAAATTCTACAAACATTTGGTCATTCAAATATCTATAACACACATATCCGGTGACAATCAGAATGACCAATACTATCACCCGTTTCACTACACCATGTGTTAATAATGTATTTAATTGCTCAGAAATGTGTTTATTTCATTGCAAACACATTATATCCAGACAATCGTATTGTACCTTGTTTCTAATGGCTCAGAATCATGCAAATGAGTCCAGTTTGTAAGGAACCAATTCCTAGATCTTTTTGAGCCATATAACTGTAATGTGACTTTCAACTCTGTTATCAATGCTCTTCATACTGTGTCTGCTAGCCAATACAGATTGCACGCTTGTAGATTTGGAACACCTTTCTCTCAGCCTGTTTTGCACAGCACATATTTTCCTTGTGATACTAGAGTCTTAACCCCTTTTTTGGCTTCCAGCATTCCTAGAAAAACATAACCAATTCCTTGCAGCTGAAAACACATGTATCCCTAGACTAGCTGCACTACGCGACCACCTAGCAGTCTTCCCTACCACAGCAACAGTCATTGTATCCTCTGATTCCCAAAAATCCGTTCAGTCTTGATTGTCATTCACGTATCTTGGTGTAGTATCTACATTCTTGTTTCTCTGGTGTTTGAGACACTTCTGAGGTGTTGTTGGTAAGGTTTTGTAGATCTTCTTGAAATACTTTGCAATAAGAGCTAAGTTTTTCTGCATTTCCTTATCCTTCTGAGCTTGTTCAGGATCACTGTCTTTGTCAGAAGCTGACTCAGATGGATGGTTGTGATTGTTGGCATCTCGTCTGCCTTTGTTTCTGAAGTTGTAATGAGAATCTGGTTGGAAGTGATGCTTTTTGAGTTGGTGCATATGATTTGTGAGACTTTGTTGCTTGATATATAAAGACTTGATATGGTTGAAGCAGCATCAACAATTTAATTGGGTAACATTCTGCTAATCCGTTCAGACAGTACGAATTTCATTAACTCCATTTTGATATTGCTATCAGAAGTCAAAGTTTTTTTGAAAATAAAACTTCATCAATTTGTGTTGTTTGAGCTTGACAATAATGTTCCAAACCTGACCATTCTGTTGAGAACAGTTGTTGCACACACACACACACACACACAATGACTTGCAATATAAGCAACAATCAAAGTTTTTCGTATTATTTCATTCATCACTTGTAAAACCAGGGAGTAGTTTGCACTCCTTAGATTCTCCACATCGTGAAAGGTGAATTTTCCAAAAACTCCCCAATTAAGTTGTGTCTACTGAACAATCTTGAATGTTGAGGGATTCACCTTGATGAAACTTTTAATAGCTTCCTACATTTCATGAGCTGTCTTACATGCATCAACAGTTGAGTATATTTCATCTCCAATGCCAATCAATATCAAATGAATTGCTTCAATATCAAATGAATTGCTTCATCTCCTATAACTCGCTAGATTTTGAAACCTGTAACTCGCTAGATTTTTGAAACCTGTAACTCGCTAGATGTTGAAACCTGTAACTCAATAGATTTTGAAACCTGTAACTTGCTAGATTTTCAACTCTCTAACTCGCTGGACTTGTTCTTCGTAACTCGCTACTACAAGCTGCCAAGGTTATCGCTTTCGAACAAGTATACACGTCGTTTTCCACCTGTTTATCTTGTTCCAGTTAAGCAAACAAACAAACACACCTTATGTCAAAATAGTAACTCGCTATCAAGAACTTCTCTAACTCGCTGGATTGAAAAACGAGTTAAACCCACTTTTTGAACCACAATAAGCCACGAATAAGCAATGAAACATAAGAGTATACTCTTTTTTCAGTTAAAGCCACTAACAAAACACAAATCTTGATGTTTTATACCAAAAATTTCGAACCAAGAAAAATAACCAAAAACAAAAAAAACTTATGTTTGATTCTTGAAGTAAGCACGTATAAACTATATAAGCTAGAGAGCTCAAGCTTAACACCACTTAAGAATCAATAAGCCAAAGCTTAATCCAAGCCGTGGCTAAAAAACAAGGATGAATTTTGCATATAATCTTGAAATAAACACACAAATTAGCCACACAATCACTAATCTACCCGAGGCTCTTGATACCAAATGTCGATAATCCGAAACCACCTTCACTTCATACTTGAATAAGAGAAAATAAAATAAGAAAGAGATGGAAGTAATTATAGAGAGAGAAACAAAGTAGAGAGAAAAATAAAGATGGTTGATTACAATGTATGAGAAAATACAAATGAGACCAACACCCTCTCCATCCTTAGAGAGGTGTATTTATAGTTAAACCAAGAGGCTTACAGGCCTTTGTATTTCTACGGGCCAGGCTCAGGATTACTTGGGTTTTCGCCTGATACATATGACCGATTAGCTTACATAAAAGAGCTAGTTTACCCGATATAGCCTATTATAACATTACTTAATTAGCTGACTGAGACTTAATATTCTTAGTGAACTAACTTTCTTGTTCGACTCAATATTTGAGGCTAACATATTATTTTTAGTTGGAAGCAAAATTATCCAACTATGTATTTTTTTTTGTATCAAGTGGTTGATATCGCCACTATTGTTGTACTATATTATGGATGATTAGGAGTTGGCCATTATGGAAACACCAACTAGGTTATTTTTATGGATCGTAAGGATGATGTTTGAAACATCTTTAAGACTAATTTGTGTCTACCAAAGCGTGTGTTTCCAGTGTTAAAGCGTGAGTTAGTCAGTGATTTGTGTCTTTTTCAAGGTTGTGGTCGGGTAAATAGCTAGCAACATTGTTCTTTATTTGTTTGGTGTTAATATATCTATTTTGTTATTTTATTTTACACCAATTATAAATGTTTCCCATGCCTAATCCCTAACCATATCAATTCTTCATACTTAAACCCCATTGGTTTGCTCAGAATTGAGGGATGTGACAGCAAATCAACATGTTTCCATTCATGGATTATGAATGTGTATGAGTGGTTTGTCGCCCTTGTTGGTGTATTAATGTTGGTAAATGATTACTTGGTCCTATCTATTAGCTTATTCTACGAGTTAAGGAGTTGAAGCAATCACAAAGTGTCGACATGTCATGGATTTATGTGCATTTAAGTTTGTCACCTTATTTTTCTAAAATATTGGTTGATCGAGATAGAGAGTAAAAAGAATGAACAGACCCTTAAGCCCTATCAGATTTACCCAATTTACCTTTTTAGACTGTTTAACTTATTATGCTTTAGTGGTAAGATGTGTATCCTTGCAACTTATGATAGAATACATCATCACGTACCCGCGCAATTGAGCGAATTACTAAATGTTACCGAAAAGATTAGTTGAGTTATTTGAGTGATTTCATTTTCCTTTTTCGTGAGGTGTTTGGTTGTGCGCTAGTGATTGAATAAAAATGCTTAAAGGAAAAATCCTAGACATTCGTTTGGGATACATTTTCATAAGATAAATCTAAAGTTTACTCGATGACAAGTAGGATTCAAGTGGGGGAAATTTAATGACATCAAATAATGTCTCATTATTAGCATCATTTATCCCAGCTATATTGCTCGTTTTACATTATTTTATATATGAATTGATATTTAATTGCTGTAGTATTGATATGAATTGCAAGAATACTATCAGAGCAAATGGTGAAAGTTAGTGAAAAGCATGCATTTTAGAGGATAAACGAAGAATTCAAGAAAGTCTACTAATTCTGACAACCAATACGCCGTATCATTCTAGACAAATACGCCGTATCCCAAGACTTAGACGAATTCAAGACCATTGCCTGACTTTGAAGAATACGCCGTATCTACATCAACAGATACGCTGTATATGAAACCTTGGTCAACATTCAGTACAAGAAAGATTGTGTAGTATATTGGATATCATAACACAATCAATGATCTAGGGGTTGGCCGAATTTGTAGAGAGAGAAAGTAAGTTCTAGTGAGAGAAACTACACCTTATGTGTGTTTGTGATAAAATGATCAACCAACCCCTTCCCATGGATGGAAAGGGGTATAAATAACAAGTGTTTTTTTGTGCCCTAAGTGGGCTAAAGATTGGGCTAACAATGTGGTAACCAGACCCGCCCAACACCATAAAGTCCAATACGATAAGTAGAGGATTAATATTAATGCTACTACCTATACCTATTCTGGACATTACAAGGTGACCGAGTCTATTTTACATGGATTTCATAAATACCTAAACAAGCTCCCTAAGGGAGTCACAGTTTAACTCAACACAGAAATAACTACAAAAAAATACAAAATTCGAATCCTAGCAATCTATGAAGCTCTGGATCATTGTTGAGCTCTTTAACTCTCATAGGCTCGTAGTCATTTGATTCTTTATGATCAGTCATTGTACTGTCAAGGAGTATTCCTTTGAGCTTTGTTCTTAGACATTGGATCTTTTGAGCTTTTCATTGATAAAGATCATCCTATACAGTAAATCGTCTTAATCAGCCTATTTGTGGAGTATTGCCTTCTTGATGTTGTGACGCTTCGAATCACCGCATGCTCACACTTTTCTGGATCATAATAGCACGCATCAGAGTTGCGGAAGCTGTGAAATAGGTCATACAGTTATCATGATGTCTTTAATAGTATGGATGAAGTGTGAGCATGGGGCAGTGAATTGACACGTCTCTGCTGGAATCTGGTACAGCCACGTCCATCTTTATATAAATCTGAAATAAAACAGTTAGCAATAAAGTTGGGGGACGAATATGGCTTTATCATTTGCCCGGTGTGGTTGAATTTACCTTCGGGTCCGTGAGGACCGACCTATGATCAGGTAGAATCCATTTTAAAAGAAATTCTCCCTGACAGGAATTTCCAGCTTGTAGTAATGAGACTTCTTAACAAGTAATTATTAGAGTCATCATCCAAAAGCATGTTCTCACTTACCGAGCGAACTCAAACAACAAACACAGAGTGAGTGAACTTGAATTACAACACCTTATTAAAGAGAAAGATTTGAAAATCAGTCTCATTGTCACTCAAAAAGAGTTTTATGTGACACATCGAACGTTTTAATAACATAAGAAGTCAAATTTCATTAGAAAACACATTTTTTTTCATAGAGATATACACAAGTCAAATGTGCATCAAAATTGAATTTGTTAGCACATGAACAGTTTTCCAAAAACTTACTCGTCAAGTTCACTCCTGGAACAAGTTTTGACTCATAGAGCGTAGTCGCACCATTGTTGTCTTTCCATTTGTCACAAGTTATAATACCATAATGGAGATCCACATGACACCGTAACCAAATCTTGTTTTAATGTTTAGCTCTAGAAGGATTTCCATCTTCATTGTGATACTATACGTATCACTCAATGTTTTTTCTGGCAATACCAACGACATAATGCGTAGGACTCTTTAGTATTACATGCTATTCACATGTGTGAATAACAAATGTAATTGAATATAGGTGTCCTAAAGAAATAAGTGTGAATCTCACAATTGGCTCTAACTCAATAGTGCACTTTTGGTTTTCAGTAGTGACTGAGAAGGCTGGAGCCAAAGACAGCATACCTTACAATTCACTAACTCCGAGTGAGAGAGACGATAAAAAAGTTTGACATCTCTGTGAGAAAGAAAGAATAATCCTTTGAGGATCTTGATTGCTAGTGGAGGGAGTTAATTGCCGCGTATCACTGGGTCCAATGAATACTTTTCTTTAATGTCAAGCAATCAACGATGGACTTCTGACAGAAATGTATGACCCGTTTCAGCCTAATGTTTAAGGAGGTGATGCTTTCATTTCACCCTTGTATTTTAACATTTCTTTTTCATTCTTCTCTCTAATCCCTTCAGTACATACACCCGAGACTCTTTTACTACGTACCATGTTGGTTATGATTTCTCATCACGTATCTCTAACCTCATGTCCGGCACCTATTCCCTTATTTCTCACATTACTCCTTTTGTAATCATACCTAAGACTTCTTACACTAGCTAGTGGATTGTCCCTGTGTAGATCCCTCAGACACTGGCGGAATCATAGGAACATGTTACCTAACCTTTACCAACCTTATAACCTCCGAAAAGTAAACACAAGGTCGTCTGTTTTGGAGTATAGATTCTCTTTTGCTATAAACCCAATTGGAAAATTCAACCCAAGGTACTTGTGATATAGATACCAAGCCATTGACTTAATGTTTTGATTATTTTGAAAACGGCTCCCCCTCAAACAAGTGTGATCGATTAATTCGAAATTAGAGTTTGCACATGGAGAGATGAGTACCTGCTTCGAGTCCTAAATAGATCACAGTCTTATATCAGATTTAATATTTAAATCACGATTCTTCCATTCCCTTGATTAAAAAATTTCAAACCCTTAAGATTTAGGATCTCAATTGATTTAAATATTTAGAAATTAGAAGAGAAAATGTGTCCTGACTTAAATACAAACCAGATATGGAACTATTATATGCTCCCCCTCAATAATGAGAATTCTGTTGAGTGTCAGTTATGATGAGTTTATAGTAATGATTTGGAGTTTAACGAGAACTCATGAAAAAACATAAAACTGACACATAACACTGATACACACTACTATTAGATGTAACAAGATTATGTATATGAACAGACCTAAAATGTTCAAATAAACCGAAAGTGGCACAGTCATTTTGTCATGTTAGCAATCTAGTAGTCCGTCATTGATACTCTTCAGATGGAGAAGTATGTAGTCTTAGCTCCCCCTGGAACCATCAAACCTTTCTTGAGTAATACAAATATTTCTTGCAACCGCATTAAGAGACTTGAATGTCTATAAAAAGCCAAATATTTGAAGTACATAAATAATTCGAAACCAAAACATCAAAGACATTAAGATCCCGATGAGTGTAAATTTCTCCTTACTAGATAAGTGAAGATTATATAATTTGAAACACAAGGTTAGCTAAGTCTTGAAGACATAATCATTCCCTCTAAATAGCAAAATGATAATACTAAGTCAACTAAGTCTCGGGAATGTAAACATTACTTCCATGTCAAGATAAGACCTATCCTAAGGTATCCTCATACCTATGTGGAAACCTCTATTATCAAATATTTCTTACCTCCTTTTTAAGAATACGCATAAATGGGTTAACCATATTAAGGGAGCATTAATTGAATCAGAAACACTTCAAGGCTTTTAAAACAATGTGATTATATCCAAACAATTCCAAGACCTTTTTACAAACAATAGTATTTTCAATATTATCACATTTGAAGTCAAAGCCTGAATTCACTAAGTCTCAAATTGCAAATAAGTCACAATGTTACGAAACAAATAGACATCTAAAGCATATTCTTGTAGTTAATACAAATTAACTCCCTGGAAAATTGGTGAACTGTCATTATCAAAAACTTTATATCCGTGTATGCCTTGACTTATTTGTACAGACTGTTTTAAAATATTATATTGAAGACACAGTTCCCCCCTCAAATAATGACCCGTTTTCTATTTAAAGAGCTGTAGTCATAGTTTGAGTGGTTGAATTAGCTTTTAAATCTTTTTTGTGAAATTCCATAAAATACTGATCCACTGTAAAGACAACTTTTTACCACCATGGTTAACACAAATAATTTTTGAAGAATCATAGAAGAAAAAATTATTGGTTATAGACAGAAGACTTCTCTTCTGCATTAGGAAATAATGCACTGAAGCGTATATTAGATCGAGGTTGCATGGATATAAAAAGTTATCTCTGCCCGAGAACTGTAATCACACCGTGTTCAGGAACAGCCGTCTTTTTAGCGACAATTCTTTCCCTCAATTTGAAAAACGTTGCAATCTGAAATACTTCAAGCCATAAAGACATGTTTTAGAAAAGTTTGACTTCCGATCTATGCTTCATTTAAAAGACCCGTGTCATTATTGAATGCACATTCAAGTCCGATAAATGATACGATAAACAGAAGACATGTCTTGAAAAACTATTTTTTGGAATTTTTTATATTTTGATTCTTTATGTTTTATAGGTTTTATATCTTTGTATTTTCCTTTTGGTGTTTGGAATAGTACATATTATACATAGATATAGGATGACCATCTTTTACTCCTCTTCTCCTTCCTGAAGACGTTTATAGAGTTTCCAGAGACAATACATCTTCACTACCAAGACGCGTGATGTAGAATATACAAACCGCTCTCTATGGTAATGCTTTTTGAGTGAATATGTCCGCGAGCTGATAATCTGTCGTCATGAAGTACAATTCAACCACGCCTTTCTCAACCAGCTCTCACTATGAAATGGTGTCCGTATAGTCGAGATGTGCTTGGACCGTAGTGCTGAAGACATTATAACACAGAGTAGCAAATGGCACTGTTATTGTCCCAATACAGGGGACAATATTTATTGAAGCAAGCCCAGTAGCAGTGCTCTTCTATTTCTTTGATGACCAGCTGACTAATTTATCTCCAAGGAACTGAGCACTTCCTGACGTACTTCTTTGTGTGTCTTGACAGCCTGCATGGTCCGCATCTGCATAGGCCGTTAGTGCCATAGCGGTGTCTTTCGGATACCAAAGACCCAATTAATGGTTCCTCTGAGATACTGAAAGACCCATTTAAGTGCTTCAAGGTGCTTTTTGGTAGGCGAAGCCTAATACCTAGCACACATGCATACAGCGAATACAAGGTCGGGTCTGCTGGCAGTAAGATAAATTAGGGAGCCGACCATACTACGAAATCCTCATCCAGTTTGAGTCAATCCACCATGGGTGTATCAACAGGGTCACACGAATCAATCCCAAATTTCTTTAATATTTCAAGAGCAAATTTTGATTGATTAATAAAAATGCCTCCAGGATTTTGAGAAACTTGTAAGCCTAAGAAAAAAGACATTTGTCCCATCATTAACATTTGAAATTTAGAACTCATCTCATAGGAAAATATTTCACATGCTTTAGGGTCGGTCGAGGCAAAAATGATATCATCTACATATATTTGAACAAGAAGAATATGTCTGCCTGTTTTTTGAGTGAATAGTGTCGGATCAACCGCACCCTTGGAAAATTTGTTGTCCAGAGGAAATCGTGACAAGGTATCATACCATGCCCGAGGGGCTTGCTTTAAACCGTACAAAGCTTTCTTCAGACGATAAACATGTATCGGTTGGTCAGGATCAACGAAACCCTCTGGTTGACTAATATAGACTTATTCCTTCAATTCGCCATTCAGAAATGCTGTCTTTACATCCATTTGATATATGGTCATGTTTTTACTGGCGGCATTAGCGATGAAGATACGAATAGCCTCGAGACGTGCAACCGGTGCAAATGATTCCTCGAAATCAATGCCTTCCTCTTGTCGATATCCCTTGGCCACTAACCTAGCCTTGTTCTTCAGAACATCACCATACTCATCAAGTTTAACTTTGTAAATCCACTTGAGAGCAATAATCATAAGACAGTCTGGTTGAGGTACTAATTCCCGTACTTGAAGTCGATCAAATTTGTAAATCTCATCTTGCATGGCTTAAAACCAGCAATCTTCAGTAATTGCAAATTTGAAGTTCTTTGGTTCGACTTTTGACAGTACATAGTTATACAAGCACCATAAGACATCGGTTGCTAGTTGTTTTCTGGTGGATACCGGCCAAGAGGGATTACCAATAATATTATCCAGCGGGTAATCCTTGCTCCATTTCCCGAGATGATGAAGTGTTTAAGAGACATAAGGAGATTCTGCTAAACTAAGATCCCCGGATGATGATGCATCAGAACTAGGTTCCGGAGCAAATACGTTTATGAAGGGATGAATGTCAACAGGAGCAAAGGGATTGTCTTCCATGAGAGTAGAATCAGCTGCAATGCCTTTATGTAAACTTGGAGATTAGAATGCCGAAGATGATGGTGAATGACATGGAGAAGGTGCATCTTGATTAATGGTAGTAGATGAAGGTGTACCGGCTGAATTGACTGGAACTGAAACTGCTGGAGCAGGAGAGACCGGTCTTTCAACATGAGGAGGTTCCATGTATTCATCAAAATTGGTTGGAATAAAATCTCCAGTTCTTTATTTGTGGGGGGTACAAAAGGTGCTGTAGGAATCGAATTTGGAACGAGCCCTAAACTTATTTGTCCAGGCATCAGAAAAGTAGAAGCGGGTCATGTACTGAGTTGCACAGGAGCCATGTGCTCAGTCAGCTCATCGAATTGCACGTAAATAGTTTCCATAATACGTCGGGTTCTTTTGTTGTAGATTTTATACCCTTTCCGGCTAGGTGCATGACCAACGAATATTCCAATATTAGCTGTTGGTTGTAATTTTCCAAGATCTTCGCTGTCATTTGTAGGGTAACAAAGATCACTAAAGACTCTAAAAAAGGTAAGATCAGGCTTCTTGTCATGCACCAACTCATATGGGGTTTTGCAGTAACGAGTGTAAATGAGGGATCGGTTTTGGGTGTAACACGCACTAGCCACAGCTTCTGCCCATAGAAACATCAGGGCCTTGGAAAAGATCAGCATTATCCTAGCAGCCTCAACAAGAGTACGGTTCCGTCTTTCGACAACGCCATTCTGCTGTGGAGTCCTCGGAATCGTCTTTTGATGAAAAATGCTGACACATTCATAATAATCAGTCAAATCTTTATTGACAAATCCCATTAATTGTTCCACATAAATCCATATGAAGGGTATTAAGAACTTCCAAGTTGGTGTTTACAGTTTTGGGTTTGTGGGTATGGTTTTTGCTTTTTCTTAGTTGACACACGGAGCAGAGATGATCTTTCTCAAACTTCAATCTAGGTAAGCCTCGAACTAAATCTTTTCTTGCAAGGTCATTGATGGTACAGAAGTTCAAGTGGTTTAAACCTCGACGCCACAACCATGATTTGTTCTTAGAGGCTTTGGACAACAAGCAAATTGGAGAGGACTTCAACATGTCTTCCATCGAGATAGTGTACAAATTAGAACCACGAGAACTTTTAATTAATTCAACACCATCCGTATCTCGAACATAGCAAGAATGCTTCCTGAAGGCAACTTCTAGATCAGAGTCACAAAATTGACTGATAGAAAATAGATTGTATCCCAGTCCTTCCACATAGTATACACTAGAGATCATACTTTGTAGTCTCCATAACCCATGATAGCACCAAAGTGGTTATTCCCGAATCTAACCATCCTGATGAACTTTTTCACAAAATTCCTAAGCCGCGAGCGATCCCCCGTCATATGTTTTGAACAGCCTGAGTCCCAATACCAAAGGATGATCTGTACGACCTGCATTTGAAAACAGATAAAGATGGAGAGTTTGGAAAGTTGGATCCCCAATTGTGGTTGGGTTCCCTCGAGTTAGTATAAGCAATCGCTGACACTTTGTAGGTTTAGTGAGACTAGTTAAAGGGCACTGTTTACCTAAAGTGAATGTTCTTCCAGTGGGTATCCATTGATAACCTACAGTGGTAAGTATGTTGCCTGTTGGTTTCCATACTTGCTTGACTTGCTTAGGTTTCCAAACTTGCTTAACCTTACGCACAACAATTTTAACAGAGGGAGATGCATTCACAGAGTGCAAATAAGTAACCACACACATATCATGATTTGCAGAAATTAAGCATTTATTACATGTTTGGCAAACAGAATGAGAATTCGAA
>BQNB010160765.1:0-14761 GCA_026074375.1 Tanacetum coccineum
TACAGAAATCTCGTCCCGAGATTTAGTTGAGTGATAGAGTGATATTTGGAAACAGGAGTTCTTAGCTTCTACAGTTTCTAGTCTGATGGCCTACTTTGTTACAATTCTGACACCTGACAGTGCACGGTCCTGTGTAATGCAGTGTACAGTGTACACTTCCTACAGAGGTGATGAAGTCTATTATATCCACGGTTTCCATTAGTCTTGAAGGTTTCCTGCCTTCCATTTTGTTATTGGCGGTGATCATTGTTGCAGTTGTTATTGTTGCGGTTATCTGGGTAGTTGTTGTTGTTATGATTATTGGGATAGTTGTTGTTGTTGCTGGTGGTGTTCCTTATATCATCAAACTTTCGCTTGTGATCATTGGTTTCTTGCACCAAATTGTGTTTTATTACCTGCTCCATTAACCTCTGAGTTATGGTAATGGCTTCTTCCAGAGTTTGAGGTTTTGAAGCGGTAACATTTCCTACAATACTTCTGGGTAATCCCCCGATAAAGACTTCCATAAGCTTCTCGGTGTTTGGTACCATGTTTGGGAATAAAACGGCTAATTCTTGAAATCTTCTAATGTAAGTCTTGAGATCATTTCCTTTCACAACCAAGTTGTAAAATTCATCTTCCATTTTCTTGACTTCAGTTCGAGGGAAATACTAATTGGTCAAGAGCATTTTTAATTCAGTCCAGGTGATCCTATTAGCTTGTTCTAATCCGATAGGTTGGGCGTATGCATTCCACCAGGACAAGGCATCGTCGGTCAGGGTACCAGTAGCAAATGTCACTCTATTTTCCTCGCCACAATTGCTACGAGAAAATACTGATTCAGTTCATTCAAACCAGCGAATGAGTCCAACAGCTCCGTCCGTACCGTTGAAGTATAAAGGTTGACAGCTTATGAATTCTTTGTAGTTTCCTCTTTTTGCTATAGGAATTTCTCTTGGTCCAGTGTTCCTATTGGGATTGTCGGCATTTGCCATGGTAGCAGCTTGTGCTTCCAGAGCGGCAGCAATACCATCAGTAATTAGTTTCTGGATGCCAGCCTGAGTTATAGCTGGTGCTGCAGATGTTGATGTTCTCTTGGGAGGCATCTATATGCAATATAACACAGAATAAAAATCCATAAAATGATATAGTCATATCAAAGATATGAGAATAAAAAGACTTGTGATCATTCTTTGATATTGCAGGATAGAACGGAAAGTTTGAGAGATAGATACGGAAATGAGTGATTCAATAGGAGGCTTAGTGTCTTTAGGTGATGAAATCTTCTCGGAAGGAAAGGAATCTCAGGAATTAAACATCGGTGGAGGTACAATAGCTGGTAGAGCAATAATAACTTAAGGTGGTGGAATAGTATCATATGCTTGTATGTTCTTTATATACAGATCATCATGTAAAGGTAAGAAGACTAGTATGTCCAAAAGATACTTAGTAAAATCATCAGAAGATTCAGGAGAAACGTTTCTTGGTGAGGCTGGGAAATAGTTTAGAATGTTCGTGGATGAAAAAGTATTCTCAATATCAAAATCGGATGAGTGAGGGGACGAAGACATGACTGTAACAACCCAGTAGTAAATAACATAAGTTATTTATATAATAGTATAGTAGTTATGTATTTTTACATATTATTCGGAAAAAGTAGTGGCATCTTCACAATTCAGGGAATGTAGTGGCACAGAGGACATTGATGGCAAAATAAAAGTAGCTATAGTTAAGGTTTTACAATTGTTCTCTATAACTGTGAGCTCTGATACCACTCTGTAACACCCCCATTTTGATAATATAGCAGCAGAAGCTAATCTGAGGTATTACTTTATGAATCACAAGCACAATCATAGAAAACGACTTAAAAGAAACGTTTTTAAAAGATACGTTATCATTCATTTAAAATTAGAGTTTTACAAAGGTAGGTCCCAAAGTCTAGAAACATAAAATGTGAATGATAACAAGTTTTAGCCATCTTCAAGTCCCACTCCATGTCTATAATGTTGCTTAATTACATGAGATAAAACATGCCTAAATAGGGTCAACACAAAGGTTTGAGTGAAATTCATTGGTTTTGAAATGTAATAGTTGAATACAATGTTATACTGTGTATGTACATTTGAACAAAGCACCAATTATTATGGAAAACAAATTATCCATGGGGAGAACAGCTTTATTATAGAGAACATCATTATTATGAAGAACTGTTGAATGCAAGTCATATAAATACGGTAATAATTGCATCGATTACAATTATCATGGAAAAATGGTAACATTATTATTGCATCTAAACTCATGACACCAATACATTAATAGGGAAGATCACCGTAGTGACATTGGTTAAGGACAAATGTCGCCGCGGGAAAAGGTAACTTGCCAAGGTTACCTATTAAGACAAATATAGTGTGTTTGGCTACCCCAAGCATGGGTATACAAACGGGAGCCATCACCCCCAATAGATCTATTCACAATACTTACGTTCACTCGTAATGCAAGTAATTAATGGTTCATGATATGGAATGCTATAATTTAATTATTTTTAAATGGAAGTACTTAGGCAATAATATACTTGGATAGCATACATGTCTGGATAGCATACAGTTAGAAAAACACTTGCATTCATGTTTTATATCAGGTATCATAGGTTTATAAAGTATTTAAAAGATTGAAATGTAGGGTTATGAATTCATTAAGTCTTTGAAAAGTAATCCAATTGTTTTAAGTTGATACGCAGTATGTAAAGAGTTTGTAACAAGCATGTATCCCCCTCGCGGGTTTATAAAACATGTAAATAAGTAAATGCAAGGTTATCAATCTCACCAAGTCTTTGAAAAGTAATCACATTGTTATAAGATAAACGAGTATGTAAAAGAGTTTGTAACAAGCATGTATCCCCCTCGCGGGTTTATAGAACATATAAATAAGTAAAGGCGAGGTTATGAACTTCACAATATCGGTTTTAAGTACTTATGTATATTAAAAATAATTGAGCATGTATCCCCCTCGCGGGTTTATAAAACATTCAAGAGATTGAAAAGCGAAGCTATGAACTCACCTTAACAGGGAATTAGGGTTTTATAATGAAAATGCGTAGGTTTTTAATTCAAATTCCTTCAATAATCAATAAAGTAGTTATAATAACATTAGTTAAGCATGTTAGGATAGATTATAACAACATTTTATCATTATAACTTTTAGATTTATGAAAAACATGAAATTAGGGTTTCGAGTGTACGGTTTTGGATCAAAATAGAGAATGAGCATGAATTGAGTTATAAAACTTTAACAAGAGTTTATTTAGGATCATATGAATATTATAAGAGTGTAGTAGCAGGTATGAAGATCATAGAACTTGGGTTTGAGCTTATAGCTTGAAAATGGGTCGAAATTGGGGACTTTTTAGCTTCGTAGCCTAGAATAATGTTCGGGGTTTTCTTTTCTTGATTTATCTTGATTCACTTCTATTCTTGAGATTATTAGGACACTCTTTGGTAAGATTCTTTGAGCAAAGGATTGCTGCTATGATGGGTTATAGAGGAGGAAGTGGGGGATGAGTAAGAATGAGAGGTTTAGGGTCCTATTTATAGTCGAATGGCTCCTTGGTGACCAAGGGAGCTTAGAGATCTGGTTAGGACATGTCATGAGAGCTAGTGGGTGATGGGTAGAGCTATAACGATGAAATAATGTAAGCTAGAACTAGCTAGAGGTGCTGTGATGGTCCTTGTGGTCCTGCACGCGGCTTACTTAGGCCCAATGGGAGGTTGTGGGCCTTTTGTAACAAAGGATAAGAGTTTAGTGGTGCTTCTAAGCTGGTTATTTGATGAAAGTTAGGCCATGGTCATTCAGTGCTTTTTTGTAAGTGTAGCTTCAAAAATGGGTCAATTGCAAGGATAAGATGGTCGCAGGTTCCTTGGGCTCGAACTAGGGTTTTCAGAGCTTGGAATTTTTGAGTTACATTAATGATTATAGTATGGATTAATGTTTTTAAGGTTTTTACTAAGAGTTATCAACACAATTTGATTAGTGGTTCGGGTTTAAAATGGGCAAAAATGAGTAAACGGGTCAAAAGTTCAAATTAGGGTTCAATTAGGGTTGTTAAAATGGTGAAATGATGATGGAATGTGATTTGTAATATTGTAATTTATGTTATTACAACTTATTTGAGTATTGGTTTAGGTTTACAATGGATAAAAATAAAGAAACGTGTCATGGTTTAGAAACTAGCTCGGTTTTAGGGTTTAGGGTTTTGAATTAGGGTTTTGAGTGTAAAAATATGTGTAAGAGATTATGAGTTAAATAATTGTGGTTTTTATACATTGTATATTGAGGTGTAGGGAGGGGGTTTATTTTTTTTAGTATAAAAAGTTGGTGGTTTGTGTGAAGAAACTAGAATGAAAACGGAGGTAAAACGGCTATTTTGGAGGTCATGGCTTATTGACTTTGTACTTTGTACTTTCAGAGACTTGTACCTGAGTTGGTGGGAGTTTCTATTTCAATGAGATGTTTTATTATTTTACTCTATGCTTTAGTGCCTGTGTATTATACTTTAGATATTAACTTTTATGGAATTAGGGTTTTAGAGATATACGATAATGGTTTAAGCCTGTTTTGATATAACTTGCAAATGGTAAATTCTATGGTATGTACTTTGTTAAATGGATATAAGATATTGTCTTGTTATGTTATCGATGTTTGCTTGACATTATGACAGATAGGATTGCCTAGGTAGGTTGGCTGAGCTCGTTAACTTTGTTATGCAAGTTGCGTTGGCATATACTAAAAATGTGTTATTGTAATGTATTAAAGAGTAATAATGAAGAAAAAATTCCCTGAAACAGGTTGTTCATATATAATGATAGATTAGTACATTACATTAACTTAATAGATGGATAGTTCCATTGATGAAATGCGTGTGTTGTTATAATAGTCACTTCATAATTCTAACCCTATTCTATAGATGATCCTTTATAAGTATTTTTATGGGTCTATCTCTCTAAGGGCCTTGTAATAGTCTTTATACTTCCTTACTTGTGCGTTTCCCTATCAAGGTATCACGTAGATGGCATTTTTGTTTAATTTGTCATGCTTCTCAGAAATACTTACACATACATCACAAGTGTGACAAGGCAATAGAGTTAGGAGAAGCATACTAAGGATCATGCATGATTAAGTAAACATTTTTCTTTTATCATACGAATTCTCCATATGTGATTGCTTAATTAATTAGATAATTAGTTTAAAACAAACCTCCTTCAAACTCGAGATTTAATTTGCTTTCATAAAATATAAAAATACAAAAATAATCTTATTTCAATCCCGTAGACCTTAGTTACATCTAGTTCGAACCTTCACACGCTATTCCCCTAAAGAATGATAACAACCCCCGTGTCTTGCATATACTACACTACAACGGTTAGGTACACTGCGTAGGGAGTTATAAAACTTAGTAGAGTTTTAAACTCAACTAAATTCTTGAATCATTAAATTTTAATTTCCCTCCTCATGTTGCTCTGAGCCTGTTTGTTAAGAAAGGTGAAGATAGTTGATATATGCTCATCGAACTAATTAAGAATAATGATTGCCCTAGTAATGAAGAGTTAGATGAGGATAATGATGTACTAGGAGAGGAAGAGTTAGGAGGATAACACTTTGATAATTCCCAACTAGGAGTGAATTAGCATACCATAGGTGCTTAATGTATGCCCCAATACCATCTATGATCTCGAGTGACCCTATCATTGTAGGAGGCAACCCCTTTAACCTTAAGATACCATGCAACATAGGGCACATACACATTGGAAGAGATTACATTGATCCAGATTCTCCTTTAAACATAATGACTAGAACCCTCTATAATTGGATAATGAAAAACCCACTCGAACCTAGGAAAAATTCTAAGAGTCCTAGTGGAATTAGCAACTTCATAGGAAGAGTTAGAGGAATGCCTATCTTCATAGGGAATTTCACAATAAATCTTGGATTGCATGAATTGTAAGAGGGTTTTAGTTCGGTTCTTAGTCCTTAGGGTTGTCACTAGTTGTATTAGGAAGGCCTTTTGTTACACTCTCTGACATGACTTATGATTTATCATTAGGAATAGTGAAGTTCACAAATGAAATTGAGGAGATTGCCTATAAGATGCCCTATAAGATAGAGCAATATGACTCGCTTTCGGATTTGGAAAATGAAAATACAAAATCGATCTACTTTAGGAATAAGGAGGATAAGATAAGAGGAGTTGAGTATGTAATGGGCAAAATACTAGAAGTTTCTTTAAAGAATGCTTTTTGAAAGGTCCCGAATACCGATTACCGAACATGAAGCGAGTAGTAATTGCAATAAGAATGAGAAAGGAAGTACCAACATGAGGGAATAAGACTTCAGTGTCTAGTCTAAAGGGGGTGGGTGGGGGGGGGGGGTGGGGGGGGGGGGGGGGGGACTCTATAATAAACAAAAGCGTTTATTGGGAGGCAACCCAATATTTTAATTTCTTGCATTTTAGGTGTGCCGTATGTTTTAATTCTTTATTATTCATCATTAGTGTTTGAAATAATTTTTGTAATCATGCTTTGTTTTGTTTTTAACTTCGTCTTAATCTCAATCAAAGGTATTTTGCATAATAAGTGTAGGGGAATATTACAGGTTTATAAGAACCATTTCAAACATGTTAAATGATGAATAATTTAGATTAATTTGTGTATTGTGTGTTTGTTTGAGTCATATGATTGTGTTAATAAATTTTGTGGTTTTTGCAGAAAATACTAATGGGACTTGCGTTCAAAATTTTTTCAAGAAAATAAAAAAAATCTTTGCAGTATGTGGAGACGGCGTCAGGATTTTCCTGACCGCGTCACCACCTGTGCCACAGTAAAAAATCTTGTTTGTTTTTCGAAATGAAAATTTTGTTTATAATTTCTGGATTTGTAATTGTTTTAAAATCTGCAGGAAACCACAATTACATTAACACATTCATCCTATCCTTTATTTGTTTTCGTAGAGTCAAAAACCTAAAATCATATAGTTGTTATATATATTATTTGAACGTTTTATGTATGGTAATAGTTGCATCTTGTCTTTGATTTGTAGGTTATATTTGACGAGGAGAAGCCCAGGAGTTCTTAGGAGTTTTATGTGGACGATTCTTGGATGACGATTTAGCCGGGATCATTTGTTTCTTCTCTGTCATTAAGAAAAACCAGGGGAGTACTAGTTTCTTTCGCTCTCTTTTTATTCTCCCTTTATTCGTTTATGGGTACTTTGTAAAACATTGGGGACAATGTTCGTAATAAGTGTATGGACAAATAAAAGCCTTAGAAACTATTCTTTCACTTGTCTTTGATTTGTCCCTAAAATGATGAGTAATATATCAAAACATAGCGTAGAAAGTAATTTTAACCTAAATTTTAAAAAAAAATGTATGGCACATACCGGTGAAACTAAGTTCTAGTAGCGTCTCATTGGATAGGGAATTATACGACTAGAACAAAAACCCTACCATTCAAAAAAATTCCACCCCCAAATTGTGAGGTTCGCTCCTAGATCTTTAGGAATTCCGGTATCCATCTTTGATACCCAAGATAATTTATACTTTTAGATTTCTCGAGTTAAGAAAAGAGCAATTGCATGTGTCGCGTTCATGGATTTGTCCATGCATGTGTGATTTTGTCACCTTTTCTGGAGCATTGGTATTGGTTTAAATTATATGAGAGTGTACCAGTAGTGTATTAAATTCTAGAACTTGCTTTAGTGATGCATCCTGAGACCGCATAGTGAGTATTATGATTTGCTAAATGATAAGAGGCACTAGGATTAACCCATGTTTTAAATCTGTAATTGTTATTATGGTCACCTCGACTACATAACTATCCCCACACCCGTGCTTCGCAACTCAATTTTAGTGCAAAGACAACCCTAGTGACAATCCTCAAGCCTATCCTTCTCACGGTTCTCGTAATTTTCTGGTGGATGCCGGATTGTTAATGAAGAGCATTGCTTCAACCCTTAAACCAATTGGAACACCTAATCGCCTTTACCCTTACCTTGTATGTACTCGCTTTTAGTACATTATTGTTTACCCAGTTAATTGTTTGAGTACACGGTTGCTAAGTCTTTATCCTTGTAATTACAGTTTTGGGACGATTGGGATTCATGGTAGTATTTATTTTATAGAGAATTGGGGAATAAAAGTTAAGTCAATACCCCCATGTTTGTTTGATGTCTCTAAGGTTATTTGATCACTCAATTCGGGTTATTGTTAGAATTACTGTAATTGAGTAATGTAAAAGTTCATTGTGTAGGAGTGTATTTTTAAACCCCATGTGATGTATTATTTATTTTTAAGCAATTGGCATGCAAAAGTGTACGAAAAAAATAGAAAAAAATGAAAAAAAAAATGAGAAAAAGAAAAGAAAAAAATCGAAAAAAATAGTGAAAAAAATGTATGGGCTGTCATTTGCTTATGTTATGTTTATGTTTATCAGAGACTAAAGAAAAGAAAAAGAAAGAGTTTAATGTAAAGTTGTGTAGAGTTTGTATATCTTGTCCATTGTCGTCGAGTCATGGCTTAGTAAAAATAAAAATAAAAATAAAACCCAAATTTACTTCATTGTATTCTTATAAATGATTAACTCACCACTTCACCCCAAATTCAACCAGAATGTCACTCCCAAATATTTTCCATTCATTTATGTTTCTATGCTTATCATATTACACCTACACCCCACAACCCTTTAAAGACCTCTTTGATAGTAACTTTTAGTACTTACGCTTAGCGGTGGAGGTTTGATCATTTATCAAGCCTATGGTAATTTATATGCTATGACAGGTAATGAGTGTTAATTTTCCGTTTCCCATATTGTTATAATTCATTATACACCCGAGAGAAAGAGAGAATCCAAACACTTATTGTGAGGTGCTAGTGTATATTTTCCATGCTTCTAGTTACGAGGTCTAATTGGTTGTGCAATAAAAATAGCTTTAAAGATAAGATTAAGATAAATGCCCCGATATTACTATTGTATTTAAGTAGAAAAGCTCATTTGTATTGGGTACAAGCAAATCACAAGTGTTGGGGGTATTTGTTGAGTGGTCACATCGAACACACTATATATAAGTATATATATTATACATGGAGGATATCAATATTAATAATAGTATAGTATTACCGTCGGGTTCTAGATAAACGCTTTTAACCAAAGCAATTTCAAAAACCTTCCGGGTCGTTTCCTCGGCGAGAGGTGAATGGAATTCTACGGGAATATTGGGAGTCGAGTTTGAATGTCATAAAAGTTTTGGAATTGGTTTCTAAATCTACTAAAAGGGAAAGCATGTAAAAAGGAAGCTATACTAGAATAAAGAGCACAATTAAATTCTAAGATTTAAAACTACAAGATTATACTAAAAATTATCTAAAAATATAAATGACGAAAATGCTTGCTAAGTGACGTGAAATGTTCATTAAGTGCGGATTAGGTTCAAGAAATTAAATGACAAGTAAAATAAAATGCGTTAAAATAAATGACGAGTAATTAAATTGCATTAAAAGTAAATGACGGAATGTAAATTGGAAAATACTAATGACTATTATTTTTTTAGAACCTTTTTAAACCCGCACTTAAATTCCAAATCACTAATCACTTAAGCATAAACATAGTAACAACTATCACTACTCATAACGAAATTCTATTTAACAAACATAGCATTTAACGACAAAAATAAATCTACACTAAGCATGGGAAAAATCAAATAAGCAAAAATATTATAAAACGATAAAAATAAATCTACTCTAAGTATTGAAAAAGGATTAGAAAATGGAACCGAATTGAGACCCGCCAATTAAGACGGAATACCACTCCGATTTATTTAGCTAAAACAAATAATCAAATTCGGTCTAGCTAAATAAATCCGTAAGCTCCACGCCTCGTGAGTTGACCGGTACCAAAAGTTAAAACAAAGAAATATCAACTGTTAATTTGCAAAGTTACATTCGAGTTATACATTCTGTTATTAAACCACAGGACCTAAATAACTCAATTCAAGTCCAAGATTAAACTAGTCCAATTCCAAATTGAGGCCCAATATTAACCAAATACAACTCAAACCCATGTTAAATTTTAACAACCAAACGCATTCAAATATCAAGTGAAAAACTAGCTTATCTATTTTAATTCTTTCAAATAAGCCAAAGCACAAATTAAATAAGCTCACACGAATAAGCTAACATTATGACGAGCTTCACTTAGAATTATAAGCTTTGATTCCCATTACTTTGAAACTACAACTAAAAGCTTAAACTAAAGTTATCAAATTAATCGAAATAAATCCTAATTAGTTACCAAAATCAAAATGCCATATAGTGCTTGTTGTTAAGCATTTACGAAAAGCAATGAGCACAAGATATAAGAATTTAATAAATTAAGCAAGGTTTTTTAAGACGAAATAAACAGTAACACATAAAATAGCTAGAGAAAATAACGCTAAATTGAGATCTATAACTCAAATTATCTACAAGCTTAGACGTTTATGAGATAAGCATTCAATAACATTCAAAAGTCAAAGAAAACAGATACAAAAATAATAGAGTATGATATTAAGCACATAAACAAAATCCAAACGACAAGCGATTAAGCAAAATAAGTATCATGAAAGTTCGATCTAGCATTTTAAGTTCACACTAAACACAAAACTACGCTGAGTAGAAACCAATCTTACAGTAAAAATAAGGGCTTCTAACAAAACAGGACAATAATAGGCACATTAGTAAGCTATATCGAGCTCTATTTAAGTATTATTTCGAAAAGTACTTAAAACTATTAGATGAAATCAAATAAGTTGCCTGTGAGCTTATAGTTTAGATCTACAAGTTTTAAGTAATTTTGAAAAGATTAAGTGAGCAAATAAGCAAACGAAGTAGCTTAATAGATAAACACATAGCGAAGTGAGTAGATTATCAAGATTAGCAAAATAATAAGCACAGCCATAATTTCCATTAAGTTCAAAAAAACATACTTGGTACATATCTTCTATAAGTGAAGATTTAAAAACAAATTACTATAAGCCGGAAATCGAAAATAAGCTAAACCTAAATTAAATAAGCTAAAAAATTAAAAGAAACAACTAAACTAGAAAATTAAAACTAACTAAGCTCCTCTTTTTGAGGGGAGGGGTTTGTCTCTTTTATCATCCAAGAGGGAAAGAAATTGTAAGTTCTTTTTTATCATAGTTAACTCGAGTAGCATACCCTCGGATCGCCGAATTAGCAAAATTGATCCAGCCGGTCCTTTGATGACACGTGGCCATTTATTTTGCTTCATATCAACGCAAACATTACTGTCCATTTGATTTCTTTTCATTGCAAACAGAAATGAGGAATATATATATTTGTTTACTCCGCCACTTGTCTTAATATTACTTGTCCTTTCCATCATAGTGGTAGATCACATGACATATACTCATTTAATTTCGTGGCATGTGATAGTGACACAGGGTGACATCACTATTGTTTATACATAACCTATTTATTTGGGCTTTTTGCCTTAATGTTGGGCTTTTGACAATTTAGGCTGGTCCGGCCCATATAAATGGGTAACGGGCTGGCCCAATAAGATCTGAAAGCACCGTTTGACTCATTTTCTCGCGCACTTTTCAGTGGTATGCTCGGGGTCCTTTCACGACTTTGTCTTGGTTTTGAGAAATAATTAAACTTGACCAAATTGAGCCCGATAATTCCTGTTTTTGTATCGTTTTCAATCCTTTTACATGCAAGACATAAAAATACCAAACAAACATATTTGCAATATAATAAAGCATATTTTAGTATTTTTAGTCCAATTAATAGTGTTTTACGGGGTACAAAAGATGTATGTATTAGCAAACATCAAATTCCCCCACACTAAACCATTGCTGGTCCCACACGCAATGTAAATAAAACAATACCCGGAAATAAATAATTTTATCCCATTTTAACTTATGACCCCCCACAATCAAACAAGAACAGAAAAGATCCATTAAAAGGTTCAAAAATCATTTAAATCGCAAGCACCCCCGTTTTACCTTTTTTTTCATTTTTATGATTTTCATAATTTCCAACTTACAACTTATTCATGTGTGACATAATGTAATGCTTTCATTATTCATTGATAACTTTTAGGATCACGAAACAAAAAGCACAAAAAGTGTCCAAATGGATAAATTCATCGTCCCCGATTTTCACCTCTCCAAGCCAAGCTTAAAAACAAGATCATTGTAAATTACAAGTTATGATGCTAACACTACTCATAAAAGCTAAATGTGTACTTACTTTTCCTCCCTTATTCCTAATTTTGTATCTCAAGATTTTATTATTATTATTATTGGTGACAAATAAATTATGCCCTTATTAATATAAAGTAAACCCGGTTTAGACCACAATTAGTTTGAAATCCTTTCCTAAAGAGACGATATGGTGAGAATAAGGTCCACATTAAATTCAAATTTCCGCATGAATTAGGGTTTTTATCTTTTTTATTTATCCGAAACAACTCAACTACGAAGAGACGGAGGCTTTATTTAGATAACCCCGGAGTCGAAATTTGGCTTTATTCTTCTTATTATTATTATTATAGCAACATTATTAAAGCTCGGTCCTTTAAACAACTGCCACATCGCTATGCGAGCCGACCATGGTCCAGGAGTCTTATTTCGACCTCGGTGAATTCCTCGACCTTTTAGAAGGCTGCAACATCGGTTGTGAGCCGGCAAGAGGCAGTAAACTTTTATCAGCCCACAGTTTTTATTATTATTATTATTACCTCCACCCTTCAAACTACTACAACATCGGTTGTGAGCCGGCAAGAGGCAGTAAACTTTTATCAGCCTACAATTTTTATTATTATTATTATCACCTCCACCCTTCAAACTACTACCACATCGGTTGTGAGCCGGCAAGAGGTAGTGGTCTTATTTCGGCTTCGGTTTATTACATAACTTATTATTATTAGCTAAATTTCAAGTCTTGTCGTATTTTAATAACTTATTATTATTATTATTATTATTACCCCTACAACACTGACAAAACCTCAATGTATACCTTACTTTCACCAGAAGGAATCTCTACGAAGTAATTTAAACTAAGAATCACAAAAACCTAAAGAAACTTTATTTATTCAACAATTATATAACGTTTATTAAGCTGATGGGAGCAAAAAGCCACAATTAACCTTTATGAGCCTTAAAGAAATCCAACTATTCTATGTTTAGCATCAAAACTTATACTCTACTCTATCATCTCTTGTTCTTCACAATTTAAAATTTCTAATAAAGAAACTCGTGAATACTTAGCCTAACGAATTAAGATCGGCACTTTAACAAGTCACATAGACTGGCAACAATCTCAACTCTAATAAATTGATCTTCGCATATTTAAAATCAATTATGGGAACTTGCAAAGTCTTGGCTTTTTCAAGCTAGACTCGCTTTTTATAGCTCCTTGTATAAAAGATTAGCAAAAATCAATCTATATAAAGTTAAGGAGAAAGCTAAGATATAAAACCGGTCGGGTCAAAATTTACTTTTCGTTCTCACCAACGGAAAGCCTACATTCGTGTCAAAACACTTATTATTTTTTTTATCCAACTAACTATTTATATTTTTCAACATTTTTCTACACATTTTTTTTTAGATATGAACAATAAACTAGATATTAAGACTTAAAAATTTAAAATTTTGGCCAAAATGGGGTTGCGAGGGACATAACAAGGCACATATGAGATCACATTTCGATAGAAATCCCCCCTCACTTTGAATCAACATTGGCCCTTACTTAATGTTCAAAAATATCAGGTTTACCCCACACTTAGGAATGAAAAAAGAATGGAACGTTGGTCTCAATGTTCAAAAATATCGGGTTTTACCACCACACTTACGAACGAAAAAGGCAAATACAAAAAATTTCCAAGTGTGAAAGGGGAAACACAATAATATACATGATCAGGATTGAGGATTCTAAAATAAGTAAAAGATCAAAGACCGGGCGATTGGAGGTTTGAAAACAAGCACGGGTCTTCATGATCTTAAGGAATCCTGCAAAAACAAAACCACATACCATAGAAAGAAGCACGCCCCCACACTTGGGCTATAAAATCACACACACTTATTAATCAAGAAAATAGAAAGAAGAAAGGACACGAGTTGCCTCCTGAGAAGCGCTTGTTTTTGTGTGAGTCTCTAGCTTGACTCTCCCCGAATTCCTTTGTCCTTGGGGTAGAACAGAAGAATGCAAAAATCACCATCGGATTTTCATATGCCACTGGCTTAAGAGAAGAAAAATGAAAAGTGGAGATGCCAGGGTAAAAAATAGTATCCTCACTCCCGGAGGAGAGAAGAAAAAGAGAATCCACTGAATAAGTGAGATAAGGAAGAAATATTCGGATAACAAATGTGATGGGAAAATAATGGCGATCCTCAAAGGTTAACTTCACAAATGTCGGAGAAAAGCTCTTCTTATGAATCCCGGGGTCGAAAACTTTGTCCTCGGTAATCAAATCATCAATTGAAGCATCGTACAAAATCTTCTTCCAGTCATTTTCTTTAGACTCTAAATCAAATAAATCGTCATTCTCTTCGAGAGGCGGTTCATTGGTGAACCCCTCGAGAATGGAAGCAACGCTTATCATAGGAGTAGACGGATCATGGTGAAGTAAAAACTCAATGTCGTCTCCTGGAGCGAGACACTCATCCTCATTAGAATCGAAAAGAGGTGTGACTAGGAAAGTCGACTCATCAAGGTTGGAATCATAAGAAT
>BQNB010160766.1:0-14761 GCA_026074375.1 Tanacetum coccineum
GAGGTCGGGGCAACTCAAAGTATGAATAAGCCATATTTAGAGAGAGAGAACTTTATTAATGAATGTTTAGTGAAGTTGTTATAAAATGAGAGGAACACCCATCTAAGAAAGCTTAGATGGGTTTATATAGCCCTTACACATGCCAACTATGGCCTAATTACAATTCTAGTCCTTGTATTTTGGGCTATATAGAAACTAATGTAAATTCCATAATGTTACCACATTTATCATTTCTAACACATATCCCTCTCTGGATGTTGTGCCCAAATCTTATGGATGAGATCATAGCTAACAGACAATGGGTTTGCATTCAATAAAATTCCTTTGTATTGTGATAACAAAAGTGTTATCGCTCTATGTTGCAACAATGTCCAACATTCAAGATCTAAGCACATTGATATCAGATACCATTTTATAAAGGAGCAGGTTGAAAATGGTGTGGTTGAGCTGTATTTGTAAAGACGAAATATCAACTTGCGAACATATTCACGAAAAGCATTAGCCAGGGAACGTCTTGAATTTCTACTCAGTTGTTTGGGAATATAGAGTATGACTCTGGAAACACTAAAGCGTCTTGCATAATCAGAGGAAGAGTAATCGAGTTAACTCTTCATATATCCTATGTAAATAATTAATCAAAAAATCCAAAAAGATTTTCCATTTTATAGAAAAATTTTATAAAAAGAAAATACAAATATATAAAACCAAAAATACAAAATACAAAATAAGAAAAAATTTCAAAAAATCTAAAAATATTTTTTGACATGTCTTCTGAAATCGATAATATATACGGCCCTAGAAATGTCATTCAATAATGACACGAGGCTGTAAATAAAGTTCGAGCAGAAGTTTCAAGTGTTTTCAAAACATGTCAATGGCTTACAGTTATTTCAGACTATAACCCGGTCTTCAATTTAAAGGAAAGTTTATCGACAAAAAGACTTATCCGCAAAACAGGAAAAGAAATTTTCTCGGACATGAACTACTTTTTGTTCATGTAAATGGCTTATGTATACTTTGCTACACAACCCGTGCTTTCTCAAAGGAAAATGTACGCTTTGATGCATTTTGTACATAAAAAGAAGAGAAGTCTTCTTTAACCCGAACAATTTTTCTAACAAATATTAATTTTACAAATCATGTTCGGGTTAATCATGTGAAAATGTGTTGTAAGAAAATCAGAATTAGAATTCGTCATCAAAAAAAGATTTTTAAAGAAAAATCGAGCACTCGAACAAATACAATAGATCTTTAAATAGAATACAAGTCTTGGTTCGAGGGGGAGAAAGTGCTTTCGGATAATCTTTTAAACATCTCTTCAACATGTCATGGAAATTATACGGAATTTTTTTTAACTTAACGGATAATAATTTAAGGGGAGTTAATTTATTTTAACTCCAAGGTCTTAAGTTATCATAAGTGAAAAACTTTAGGGGCTTAAATATAATTTCAAGATTAGTGGCTTAGGCTTAAAATACGAGCAATATTGCCAACACCTCATAGTTTTAAAAGGCTTAGGAATGTTTAGAAATAATTACATAGTTTTAAAAGCCTTGAAGTTGATTCTCACGAGATAGAATTAAGATTATTTATTCTTCGCACAAGATTTCATGTATATGTGCGTACAAAGTGTTGCTGATTCTGAGGTATCAAACCATCAAAGGGGGAGAGAAGTATATACACCTTCATGCCCGTATCTTTCCTTCGTATTAGCCCATACCGGAAAGATAAATGTCATATCCGTAGAGAACATCAGTGGCTTTTGGGTGCATTATTTCAACCACATAGGGGAAGAGATATCTCGTTATTTTTTAGCATGCGTCATTTGAGCTTCCAGGGGGAAGTGTTATGAGAAAAATTATTCGAGCGTGAGAAGATATGTTACTGATTCAATTAATGTTTCTCCGAACAGTTAATCACTAAGCTTATTATCGAAGAAGTAGTAATAGATTTGATAAAAGAGATACACATAGGTATGATGATTTCTTTAGATAGTTAGTATCCTGCATGTAGAAATGTGTACTTAGTTGACTTTGGTGTTATCATTTTGACTACTTAGAGGGATTAATTGTCTACATCCGGGACTTAGTTAGCTTTTGTGTTACAATTTATATCATCACTATCCTGAAGAATGCTTTGAATCTACTCAAGAAAGGATTACTTGTTCGGAGAGAAGCTAAGAAAGCTTCTAAAAGGACAAAAACGAGACTGACCACAGATTACTGGCACGGACAGAGTGACAATGTCTGCCACTCTTTGTTGTGTACGTTTCAGGACATCTCTCGTAAATTATCTTGTATATATATGTAGTGTAGGTTAATAAATATATAGTGTTTGAGTGCAATTTTTTAAGAAATTTTCACTAAATTTAAAATCTTTCAAAATTGTGTACTCAACACTATATTATTCCCTCAATAATTAAGGGGGAGCAATAAAAATGTTTCGAATAATCATGCTAAATCATAAAAACATTTTTCTCCCAAAAAGTTTTTTGAAATACATTTTAATCAATTGATATCCAAAATATCAAGAGATTTGCTATTTTTGATAAGGGAAGAAATTGTGATTAAAATATGTAACTATCAAATGTAATCTAATAAGACTCAAGTGCGGGCTTTTCCCTTCATGTGCAAAACACTTTCGAATATTGATGCACATGTGTAGGGGGAGCATTTCTTAAAAATAAAAGTATCAAAGTACTAAATGTTTTGATTTATATCATAAGTACTTTGATTGATTTTCTTATGATTTTATGGTTTTGATCGTTATACCTACAACCTACTAATTCACGACGGCAATAAATATAAGGTGGTTAAGGTTAGGTATAAGTCCAATGATCCAACCAGAACCAGAGGGATCTACCTAAGGACATTCCATTAGATTGATTAGAAGTCCTTAGGAAAGATGGAGTTGAATGCAAATAAAGGAATAATGTTGACTAAGGCATGAGTTAGCACTAGAACAATCACAACAAGATGCTAATGATGACGTCTTGGTAAACATTGAAGGGGTTGAATAATGAAAAAGAAATGTAAAGATAAAGGGTGAAAAGAAAGAAGCCCTCCTTACACGTTAGGCAGAAACTGGGTCAATACATATGCTATCAGAATCATAAAGATGATGTCTGGCATTGAAGATAGTAATCATGGATGCAATGATGCAATGCACAACCCTTCTTAGCCTCTCAAGGTCTCTTAAAATATTCTTTTTTATTTCTCACGGAGATAAACATGTTATCTATCGACTTTCTCACTCCGTGTTAGTTGGTATTAAAAAGGTGGCAGTCAGCTATAGCCTATGATCACTAAAACCAAAATGCAGTTATTGAGTCTAGAGCCAAAAGAGATCCATATAAATCTCATTAGGACATAATTCTAAAATACACTTGTTGTTCACAAACAATGAACACAAGTGGTATCTAAGAGTCCTATGCATTATCCATATGATCTTGCCAGAACATTCAGAGTGATACTCTTTAGTTTTACAGTTACGAATGGAAATCCTTCTAGTGTCAACATCAATCAGCACTACGGTAGGTGACTTGCGAGATTCTATATGAATCAAGCTTGTGTCAACTAGATATCGATTTTGTTTAAGTACATGAATTGATGACTCAATCAGTCAGATAGTAACTAACTGATTCAATAATTATCACGCTGTCTGCTTTGAGACGTTCCGATAATGAGAACAAACTAGTACAACTGGAAACCCTGTAAAGGAGATTCTTCTAAACTGAATCTACCTGATCACATGTATAATATTTATACTGTAAAACGGTCCTTACAGAACCAGAGGTTAACGATACCAAACTTCGTCGAATGACAAAGACATATACGTCCATATCTATGATTTATTGCTAACTCTTAAGTGTAGGTTTATACGATGGTGGCGCTACCTCACTCCAACTCAGTCGGATTCATGACCACATGCTCATACTCAAGACTTAAAGTTTCAAGAAATCAAGAAAGCTCAAGATCAAACAATGATAAAGACTTCTGCTACTCTGATACTCAACATATTCCTTAAAGACATGAAGTGATCAAGTTAAAGATTATCAAGGGAGATTGTTAGACAGCTTTTAAGAAAACATAAAGTATGAGCATGTTGGTCCAAAGACACAAGATCACAAAAAGGAAAAGTATTACAAAGATGATCAAGTGATGATCCAAGATTTATGATCTCAAGAAGTTCAAGATCAAGTGATAAAGGCTCAAGATCACAGTTTATCAAGCATGAAGGAACAAGCTCAAGCTTAAAGATCAAAGAACACTACAAAAAGATACAAGATAATGATCAAGATTCAAGACTATGAGCAAGATTGAAGAACATACATTAAATGCTAAGTTTAAGATATTTGTGAACTGGAGTGACCTCCCTTAAGGGGAGATTGTAAGGAATCTTGAAAAGTATCGGTCACTTTTAGTATTTACGATCTTAGCTCGTAGTTTAAGCAAGTATTATTTAGTTAAGTAAACGGGCCGACCCATGGACTATCCATGGGTACCCAACCAGTTTTGTAAGTATATTAACCCTCTCCACACAAGGAGAGGGTGTTGGTTTTCACATAATACATACACTCTTATTAGTTTCTCTCTCTAGAAAACCTTCCACCTCTTTCTCTCTCTAGAATCTTATATTAATCTTCTTGTGTGTTAGTGATATCATATTTTACAAAACAAATGACTTCTAACTAAGGCATACTGATAACATCAAATAGTTAATAATTTTATATATCAAATTCTCGCGTTTATTGCCTTGTGTTATATTATTTTTATAAAGAATCTGTATTTAATTCATTCATATTTTAGGTTCAGGTAATTAAAGGCATTGAAATGGAAAAGATGCGAAAAAACGATAAAATAAACAAAATACAACAAAAACCGCATTATGAAAGAATTACGGCGTAATTGAACCATTGTAATTACGCCGTAATTAATTATTAATAGCAAGAAATATGCTGATGAAGAATTACGGCGTAACCGGCCCGCAGGAGTTACGCCGTAATTAATTATTACCGAAGAAGATATTATGCTGACAAAGAGTTACGGCGTAACTGTCCCGCAGGATTTACGCTGTAACCAATTTTATACTAAAAGATGCAATGTTGCGTCATAAGAATTACGGCATAGATGTCCCGCATGAGTTACGCCGTAATGATGACTTATCACAGGGACCAAAGATACACATACTTGATTAAGTTTCAAGAATCAGAGTGAAATTATTAAAGTACCTGGCCTAAACTTATCAAGGGCCAAACTCGTACATGGCCTAAACTTCTTAATAACTATATAAAGGAATGAATTCATTCATTCGTTCATGAGTACAGCCGCCAACAAGAAAAGAGAAAAAAGAAGCTGTTCGCAGCAGGGCATAGGCTAAACCCTTCGGGGTTTGCCATGACGTTCGACTAGAGGATCGAGAGCATTAATTTAGCACAGTTTGTAATTATACTTCAACTTTTTGTGGTCAATTTAATAATGTTATTTTGACTTATTGATCTATCAATATAATCGTTGCATTTTTGATTATTTATTTTGCTTCATTATTTGTTCTTCGCCATTTAATTCATTAATCATCTTTGTGATTATTTTATGATCATGTTGTCTTTATCGCTTACTTTATAATTTATGTAGTACGCTTTTAGATCCTTGTGTTCCTGTCTAATTTTTGATATGAGGTTGAGTGCAGTCAAGGATCTATATGTTCCCAAAGACCTTGGCACGCACGATTGATTGCAAGATGATCAATACTCGTAGTCGTTCGACCTACACCCATTAGGTGAACCCTTAGCATTAAATACTTGGTTAGGAGTGCAGTCTAATAGGAGACGACCTGTTAGAGTAAAGTGTATCTCATAGGTTAGTCGGAATTTTAATCATTGTAAACTGAGAAATGCTCCTTGCCAGTTCATTTCATCCAGTAAACATATGTTAGGTTTCAACTACAAATTAGGCCTAATGAATTTAGACCTCCGTTAATATTGTGATTAAACATTGCACTTAAGATCATAATAATTAAATGTGTTTACCCTTCCTAGTTGTCTGCCACTATGCTAATTCCCTTTTCGACAGTAAAGCTTACCACCCAATAATCTAAATAATCTCTTAAAAACTCAAAATGATTTCTTTACTGCTTTCTTAGGTAGATTATTATTTCAATTAGACAATTAGAGGCACAAACCGTTCCTTGGGTCGACACCCGTACTTACCAATCACTATACTATACACGATAGGGTACACTGCTCTTTAGTGCGTAGGAATTATCAAGGTAGTTAGGGTTTTATAAATGTAAAACCTGACGTAGTTTATTTTAAAGGAAATCACGCATCACATACGTGATATTAACAAAATTCTTATCGCAAATCTAAGGACTACTACAGGCTGTGATGAATATGAGTAGCTTCGACATGAGTCGTGAGCATCCATAACTTGGCAAGGCAAACTATTACGTTTACAGCCATGATAGAATTCTGTTTTTTCAGAAACTTAAGCTCTAATTTGAGCCAAACATAGAGAAATAATTAGATTTTGAGAAATGAAAGTGGAAGAGAAATAGAGGGAAAAAAGTAATTAAATGAAATACTGGATTTTGTTAAAGTATTTAAATTTAATTTAAACATGCTAATTAAGGCGATGACGATAATTTTTTGCATTTATGTTTTATATATACGCGTTTTACGGTTTTACTGACCATAGTATCTTGGCGGGGCAGCCACACCCAAATCGTGGTTACAGCCATGCTGGGTGTTTCATGTCGATGCCTTACTTGAAAATCCAAGCCTTATTATACATAATACTAATAGTTGTTAAAAAACGATGGCATTTTAAGTCGTTTTAATACTTGGCTATTTGTGTGTCGTATGCTTTTGTTCATATATTATTGTACCCGTGTGTTATACTAGCGTGGGTGAAAGCCTTTCTGACTTGGTTGTTGCTAACGAAGATACTATTGTGTTCGCGCGTTGATTGCTTTGCATTCACAATAGGTTGCTGGATTGTAAAAGCTGGTAGTAAAATCGGTTCTTGGCACGGCAACACAATAATGTGTTTGCAGCCATGCCAGTTCTGAATCCCCTTTATCTGGTCTGCCACTCACACGTTGTGAGCACGTGAGGTGAAACATTTTAAAATTAGTTAATTTGAGTAACTTATGATGTATGCAGCCGTGACATAATTCGATTTGTTCAGAACTTTTGCCTTTTATCTGAGTCAACCGATCTTTCCTGAAAAATTATAGGCCATCGGTAAGTTCCATATTTGATTTCGGTTTTATATGCATGTTGCTGGATTTATATTGTTTATTAATAGGTTTTTGGACACAAAACCCTTATCATATAGTTGGTTGTTACACTATATTGACTAGACGTTGTTTAAATCTGAAATATGAAGATACTACTGCTTATGTGTGTTTAAAATTATGCAACTATAATTAGTTGCTCGAACATGATGGGTGAAAACGACATGTACTTTGGCGGGGCATCATGATATCGTGTTTGCAGCCACAACAGGTTGATTACTCGTTTGTCCGGTTTCGCACTCGCATTTCTGAGCCATTATGTTGCCCTTTATGATTTTCATAGGCGGTTTGAATGCTAATTACACAGCTTCTATGCATGCTGACTGATTTACATTGTTGGTTATTGGAATTGCTATATTATCTATGTTGGTACACCACGGTTGTGATAAGGGTTTGTCACTGTCACGCGTCCTGACATTGAGAAGATGCTTTCTAATTAGGCACACGTGAGAGTGACAAAACCATTATCCTAGGGGTGAGCAAAATGGACCGTGGACCGGACTGGACCGAGAACACGGCCTGAACCTGACCGACCAGATCGGACTGAACCTGTTTCGGTCTGGTCCTCGGTCCGTCCAATTCGGTTCGGTCTTACAAAAAATCGGCAATTATGCCTTGTTGGACCGGACTGGACCGAAGACCGAACCGGATCGGACCGAACCATTTCGACCCGGTCTTCGGTCCGGTGTTTTGAACAAAGTCGGTTTCGGTCCGGTCCGGTTTTGGTTGATCCGGTCCAGTTTTCGGACCATGAGCACCCCTACCTTATCCTATAGTTGGTTGTTACGCTACATTGACTAAATCGAAAGTAAAGTAGGGAGAAATTTGGTCATCGGCCGATGATACTGGAAGCTATGAAAACGGAAGTAGGAAAAGGATGTGTTTGGTAAATTGGGAAAGAGAAAGTGGAAGAAGGGGGTGTATTAGTAAATTGGGGTTTAAAGAGGGGATGTATTAGTAAATTGGGTTGTACAAGTGTTTATTACTTTCTAATAGGGTAAACATGGTGTCACATCGGTTACGTGCTACAGCCATGAGGCGATGATGAATATGAGCAGGTATAATAAAGAAAGCAACCGTCCGTAACTTGGATAGGCAACCCGTTGGGTATGCAGCCATGGCAGACTTACACTTTTTGAAAACCTCTGGCTCTTATCTAAGCCAATCGATTTTTTTCGACCATCGATATTTTAGCATTCTTCCAAATTGTGGAAACTCAGACAATGATGTGAATGGGAGTTTGAACTTCATATTTATTTGCTTTATGCATACAACTTATTATAACAATCTACCGCTTACTGATGCACAGTGATTCTTGAGCAGCTTATTAGCATCTATACCATCAAAAGAGATGCTCTACAAGCGGATAAGCTGCTAAAGAATAACATATCACATCAGCAGCTCATTTTTGATGAAAGTCTCTATCCGAGTCCAGAGTAGAAAAACCGTTATTGGCAATTTTCACATGTTATATATATACTATATTTTAGAACCTGTTTTTTCCATGTTTCTCGAAAATTGATTTATCAGCCAACGCCTTTTGCAAATTCGTAATCAAAAGGCCACAAACTATTTTACGGTGTCATATCCGGCTCCACAAGAGACTCTTACCATGGATAAAATGCGTTTCACCAAAGAACGTTGGAGAATGAACGAGAATGACGTGATAAGTAGTCTGGTGCGTATTACTTTTCGCCTCACCCTCTTGAACTCTCTGCCCTTCTTTGTGCACGTTTATCTTATCGCCGATAAGCGCCTTTTGTGGGGCCGAAAAACGCATCAAGTAAAATCGCGAAATTTGAAACGAATATATCGCTTATTTATGACCGTTTAAATTCTATCCTTATGAAAGTAAAAAAAAAAGATAACCCGGCGCTTCGCGCGAGTTAAAATCCTCGTTCCTACAATTGTTTAACATGATGAATCAAGTTATCACCAAATTGAGGGGATCCTCACCGTGCTATAAGTTATTCATATGCTAAGTTTTATTTATTTATTTATTGCAATTGTTAACTGATTTTGGCTCATTGTGGAAAATTGATTTTTGACAAGATAGTGTTGGGTTGAAGCTGATATTAGTTTGCCCAAAAAACGTGTTAACAGGACCCAACTCTGTGATTATTGATAGCTTACCTTTATTTAAACCTCAATTATTTATTGTGTACAGTCAAACTAGTTTAGTAGTGTGTCTAAAAAAAAACATATCCTCTTGTCAATCATTTATAACTTTGGCAATAATATCAATGTATGTTAAAATACTACACGTCTCATTCGCAAAATAAATAAACCCATTATTGTTCGTTAATATTTTCTAGATGTGGTTTTTGATTAAAAAAAATCAGTAGAATTTTGATTTTGACAACATACAATATCCTATGTTTCCGGTAGAGAATTGAAATCCAGATGAACATGACCTATATTGTGCGGCAATGATTTATTTTCAATGACTAGCTTTAACATTGTTGAGTGACAATTATCAAGCCGTAAAATGTACGTATTTGTTTGTAGTTTTTTTTTCTTCAATTTTTTTTGGTAAGGTGTCATCTTACTGTTAGATGATAGGCTAAATAAGGCCCAAGCCTAATCACGGATTTAAAGTCTATTAGATTTAGGGTTGTGTTAGCTTAATCACCAAGTCATGTTCGATTAAAAATAGACATGACATCTTATGAATTATGAAATTGGCAATTTATTCAATCAATATATCACATATTTCATGGTATTAGAGCTTTAGGTTAAATTCACCTAAGAAAATTTGCCATCCTCCGGTCATCGGCTTGCCAATGATAGGAAGGGATTCCGTTCTTTTCACTTTATTTTTTTGTTTAATTAGGATTTTGTTTTTCTTATTCAATACATAAACCCTAAGCCTTAGCCGTCAAAATATATATATAATTATATATGTCAATTGCCTTTCACCATATTTCTTTTTTCTTTCTCATATAATTTTCTTTGTTGTTGAAGATCAATGTCGTTGACAACAAAGTTGACCATCAAATTGCCGCTTCCTCTTAAAAGCAAAGTAAACCATGACGTAAAAAAAAGTCATAAAAATGGAGAAAACCGCGAAGCAGTATACAATTATGTCGCCAAATACAAATCGATCTTTGTGCAAAGGAAACAATAAAGAGGAGGAGAAGAAAAGAAGACATGAAGAAAGCAATTTCAACATTCTATCCAGTTCGTACGTCCGGAAGCCTCCCGTTCGAACTGCCGGGAGTGTTAGATGATAGGCTAAATAAAGCCCAAGCCTAACTTATTTACCAAGCCATTCATTCAATCAATATATCACATCTTTTTTTTCATCCCTTTTGATTCCCTCGCAGTTAAAATCTCGGAATTTTACCATTTTTTGATGTTATGTAATTCTTTTTGTTGATTCTATTGTACTTTAAGTTTCTAGCGTCTTGCTAGACTCTTTTTTATATATATTCTATCTTTGCCGTTCAAAAAAAAATATATCACATCTTTCACTCACCTTGGTCCTTGCGATGTCTAGACATGCTGTATATAATTTTTCGTCCACTTTGAATTAGACCTGACAATCTAGACCAAACGGTTCTAGATGGTTTATATGAAAAAAATGATAATTTGTATGTTGATGTTACTCTTAACACCTCATACGTCTCCTTTTGTCACTTCCAGTGTTGTTGAAAAAGTACTTTTGGTGCAACGGGTTTGTTAAACTAACACTGACGTGAAAGTTAATGTAACAAACATGGACTCTCGATTTCTTTTGTTTTAGAGCTCTTGTTTTATGAGAGAAAGGGAAAGACATAGAAAGAAGTAGAAAGAATCTAAAAATGTTTGTCTTTCATGTGTTCTAAAGGAAATAAAGAATAGAAGTGCGAGTGACTTCTATTTACAATAACATCTTGACAGTAAGGTGCGTTTAATTGAAAGGAATCATGCTTATTTTTTACAAAATGTTTTGTTTAAACTAACGAAATTAAAATTTGTGTACAAAACGAAAAATTTGGACTTCTTATTTTAACAAGGGAACCCTACAAAACATTTTTTTTCCTTGTTTCCCTTGTAACACATTTTTTTCTTCAGAATATGTAATCAATATTAAAATCAACCCAAGAACACCAATCTTGCATACAACCAACCTCCTCTTGTGCTATTTATTACTAAATGAATTACAAGAAGACTACTTTTCAAATGAGTTATAGCCAAACGAAAACAAAAGACAATGATTGTTCCCCACAAGGTGGATTCCAATCTTCCTCACTACAAATCACTCTAATCACACAGAATACAAGATCAAATACAATTGATCTTGTTTACAAGACTAAGACAAGTTATCAGATTGATAACAAAGAACAGACCTAAATGATTGAAAGAGATGAAGATCAGAGAGAGAAAACAAAAGAGATGATAATAGGACTATATGTAACCCTAGAGGTGAACACTAGTTTATATAGGCCAAAAATACAAAACACACCCTTGACTTCTAACTTTGACACTCCCAGCTTGAACTTCCACACCCAACTTATAGCAACTTTAAGAATATGACCCTTTAAGCCCCTAAAGTATCTAGAACAAAAGCCTGCTCATTTAACATCCTTTCTCGGGCTCATGAGCTTGACCCTTCTTTTTCCTTGAATAATTCTTCCTCCTTGAATCTTTGCCAACAATCTCTCCTGCAAACACATCTAACATACCAAGATTTTTGCAACACCACCTATGTTGAACAACACCAAGACATTTGATGAAAACATCTGATGTTTGCAAATCAGAACTCACATTCACAATCTTAATAATTCCAGCTAACACCTTTTCTCTAACAAAATGAACATCAAGTTCAAAATGTTTTGTTCTTTCATGAAATACTAGATTAGTAGCAATTTGAATTGCTGGAAAATTGTCACAACACAAGTCAACTGGATACAAGTTTTTTAGCCCAATATTATGTAACAAATTAGCCAGCCAAACAATTTCACAAGAAGCAGAAGACATACTTCTGTATTCTGCTTCAGAAGAACTTTTAGAAATAGTGGCTTGTTTTTACTTTTCCATGATACAAGAGTTTTAACCAGAAACACACAGAAACCAGTAACATACCTTCTTGTTTTAGGACATTTAGCCCAGTCTACACCAGCATATGCTTTTAACTTTAAATCAGGATGTTTATAGAATTGAATTCCACGACCTGGAGAACCTTTGAGATATCTCAAAACTCTCAAGGCTGCTTTAATATATGACTGCAAAGGACTATGCATATGCTGACTAAGACAATGAACTACATAACTAATATCAGGTCTGGTATTAGTTAACTAAATCAATTTCCTACTAATTTTTGATAAGTAGTAAAATCAAAAAGATACTTATCATCTTTGGTTTCTTCAAAACTAAGAATTGTGTTTTCAAGAAGAGGAATATCAACTGGTCTAACAGCCAGTAAACCATACTCATGCAATAATTCAAGACATTACTTTCTTTGAGATATGCACAGACCCAAGTCATTCTCAACAATCTCAATCCCCAAGAAATACTTCAAAATACCTAAGTCCTTAATAAGAAACGTAGTACTCAAAAACAACTTAAACTCTTTGATTCCAACATCATCATTCCTAGTTATAACAATATCATCAACATACACAAGTAAAGCAATAAACTTGTCACTTCTATGCTTAATTTATAAAGAATAGTCAAATTTAGACTGTTCAAAGTCATGCTCAGCCAAGGCAGTGGTAAGTTTAGCATTCTACTGTCTTGGGGCTTGCTTTAAGCCATATAAAGACTTATTCAACTTACAAAATTTAGAATTATCCTTATTATTATATCCATCAAGAAAAGTCATGTAAACATCCTCAACAAGATCATCATATAAGAAAGCATTGTAAACATCTAATTGGTATAATGGCCAATTATTCACAACAACAATACTAATTAAACATCTAACAGTAACCATTTTAACCATAGGACTGAAAGTCTCATCTTAATGAAAACCTTCCCTCTGACTAAAACCTTTAGCTACAAGTCTAGCTTTATATCTCTTAATCTCACCTGAAGCTTTACACTTAATTTTCCATATCCACTTACTTCCTATGGGCTTTCTACCAATAGGTAAATCATAAATAGTTCATGTTTTATTTTTGTTAAGAGCTTCAATTTCATTATTCATGGCATCAACCTAATTACGATCAAACATAGCTTCAGATAGATAAGAAGGTTTAATCGACTTGTTCAGAGATGTAGCAAAACACATATTTACACTATTAAGCTTATAATAGTTCACATATTTTTCAATACCATACTTCACATTAAAGTTAAGCACATAATCATTTAATCTAACAGGAGGCTTAAACTCCCTATCAGACCTTCTTAATACAGGTGTATGCACTTCATCATTTATATGAGTTAGAGTAGACTGACTAGTACTAGGTATTGAATTTTGTAAATTACCCTCAGACCAGTTTTGGTCATCAACTTGGGTTGTAGTAAGCCTATCAGTCTCATATCTACCTTGTATAGTGTCACACCCCGCCAAGGCGGAAACACGAGGTGTAACATCATGGATATCATCACAACACAATGGTGTCAACAATAGAGAATCACTACATGCATAACTAGAAATAAAAGACACGATGTGTCATGACAATACCGAAAACAAAGGAACGACATCTTGTATTAATGAAAAAAGGGTCTCATCAATACAAGGGCAATGTATCACAAACCTATTAAAAACATTCAAGAATTCATGCAAACAAAATACGAAACAAAATCAAATGAGAACTTCCAATGCAGCCTAATGGTCTCTCTAGCCACTTTTATTAACTTCAACACCTTCATAACGCTCACCTGAAAATGATGCTTAAAACGTCAACACAAAGGTTGGTGAGAGTCATAGGTTTTACGACACCAACAAAAGATTTAATTCAATTACTGTGATTATACAAAAAAACAAAACATGGCAGGACAATTAAGCTGATTATTATACATGCTAACATGCAATCGTCCCAAACAAGCAATCACAATTAGGACAGAACGTGTCCCCCGATTAAAATCACAAAAATAGTCATGGAGAGGAATGATATCCCCAATCCCAAACTATTGGTACCGTATCCACATAGGTTCATACGCACACAAAGTAGGCGAAACCTCTTGCCCACAAAGTAGGCGAAGAACAATGCAACATCATACAACATGCAACACATAACATATAATAGCTTCACAAAAGTCCATGTGTAACTTGAACCACATAATCACAGTAACTAAAATATTTCAAAACATATTTTGCATCATTTTCATCCCAAGAAAACATAGTAAAAATGGGACTATAAAACTCACTTGATGCTCATCTTACTTGACAAGATCTTGCACACAATCTAATCATAACAAAACACAAGTTACACTCGGTTAGGCAAATGACCAAGCCAATGCAACAATCATATAATGGACTTCTAAACCTTACACTAAGTTTATAATCCTTTAAGTATATTTTCTACGTCATTTTTAT
>BQNB010160767.1:0-11193 GCA_026074375.1 Tanacetum coccineum
TGGTAACATAAATAGGACCCAATAAATGGCAACACTTAATGAGTCTTTTCCTCAATAAACTGATTCAGGTAGTGGTCCTAGGTGCCAAGATACTATATTGGGGGTGCAGAAGCTCAAATTTGATTTTAGGCTGCATCTAAACAAGTCTTATGATCCACCTCTATCAAGAGTTAACACACTTAGAAGTAGGGAGGACAACATGAAACTAAAGGAATTAATGGAATTTTGTACCAAACTGTCTGTTAGGGCTCTTGAAGTGTGATATAAAAACAGATAGAGTAAATTGGTGAGAAAAAGAAATGAGAAATATAGTGAGCTAAAAAATAGAAAGAGAGTTGTGTGATATAAAAACAGATAGAGTGAATTGGTGAGAAAAAGAAATGAGAAATATAGTGAGCTAAAAAATAGAAAGAGAGTTGTGTGATATAAAAACAGATAGAGTGAATTGGTGAGAAAAAGAAACGAGAGATATTGTGAGATTAAAAACAAAAAGAGAGCTTGTGAGAATCAAAATTAATGATGGAAATGCTTTTTGGAATGAAATTGGATTTAATGTTGGTGTTTCAAAGTTAATGCTGCTAAGTATAAACTTACTGCTGCCAGTACTAGTTTATGTTGCTAGGCATTCACTTACTGCTGTTAGGCATAAGTTAATGCTGCCAGACATAACTTCCTATTGATGGGTTAGTTAATACTATTAGGCTTAACTTAATGCTGCCAGTTTAAGTTAATGTTGTTGAGGGAGATTTCATAAATACTTTGATTAAGGGTTTCAATCACTCATTCAATCAATTTTACACCTTGATATACTTTCTAATCATAAACCCTAATTCAATTTCATCTTTAATCATCAAAACCTATCACAATGTCAACCCTAAAGTTTGCTGAAACTCATAATTTGGTTGTGTTTTTGGAAAAACCCAAAGAAAGTAATGGGTGTAAAGGCATTATTAATTTTCTGAATGCAAGTTCTATCAAGTATGCATTAACGGTTAATCCTACAGTATATGAATCATGCATTCAATAGTTCTGGGCAACTACTAAGGCTAAGTCAGTTAATGGGGAACGTCAGATACAAGCCCTAGTAGATAAGAAGAAGTTGACCATCACTGAGAAGAGTGTGAGAAGTAATCTTATGTTAGAAGATGTTAAAGGGATTGAATGTCTGCCAAATGATGTAATTTTTGAACAGCTGACACTCATGGGGTATGAACATCTTACATAAAAGCTTACATTCTATAAAGTTTATTTTTCATCCCAATGGAAATTTCTTATCCACATAATTTTGCAATGCCTTAGTGCTAAAACTACAGCTTGGAATGAATTTAGTAGCACTATGGCATCTGCTATCATCTGTCTTGCTACAAACCAAAAATTTAACTTTTCCAAGTACATATTTAATCATATGATGAAGAACTTAGAGGGTGAGGTTAAATTTCTTATGTATCTAAGGTTTGTGCAAGTGTTCCTGGACAAACAAGTTGAAGGAATATCCAAACATAAAGGGATTTATGTTACACCTTCCCATACAAAGAAGATTTTTGCTAATGTGAAGAGGGAAGGAAAATGTTTCTCTAGGAGAATCACTCCTCTACTTCAAACTATGATAGTTCAAGCTCCAGAAGACATAGGTGAAGATTCAGCTGCTCCTACTGATTCCTATTCCACACCTATTATTACTCAACTATCATCATCTAAGCCTCAAAAGAAAAAGCCTAAAAGGAAACAAAGGAAGGACAGTGGTCCTACAGAGCCTATCCCTGATGAGGCTAATAATAAGGAACCTATATCTACCCCTTCCTATGAGCCACCTCAAAATACTGAGGATAGATTGCAACTTACTGAATTGATGAATTTATGTACCAAACTACAAAAATAGGTTCTTGATTTGGAGGAAGCAAAGACTGCTCAAGCAAAGGAGATTACTAGTCTAAAAAAGAGAGTTAAGCAGTTGGAAAAGAGAAAGAAGTCAGGAAATTCAGGGCTTAAGAGATTAAGGAAGTGACTTTGATTGATGAGACTCAAGAAAGATCTGATGAAGAGATGTTGTTTGATGTACAAGATGATTTACAAGGTGAAGAAATTTTCGCTGAACAAGAAGTTGCTGAAAAGGAAGTTAGTGCTGCTGATCTAGTTACTACTACCAGTGCTACAATAACTATTGATGAGTTGACTCTGGCTCAGACCTTGATAGAGATAAAAGCAGCTAAACCAAAGGCTGTTACAACTTCTGCCACAACAATTACTACTGCTATTGCTAGCACAAGACCAATGGCAAAAGGAATTGTTTTTCATGATCAGGAGGAGCAAGCATCTGCATTTACACCAATAGTTTCTTCATCACAAACTTTCCACAAGCAAAAGACAAAGGAAAGGGAAAAATGGTTGAGCCTAAAAAGCCATTAAAGAAGAAAGATCAAATTGCACTTGATGAAGAATTGGCACTCAGATTGCATGCTAAAGAACAAGCAGAGTTGGAAAAAGAAAGAGTTGCACAAGAAGAAGCTAGCAGAGTAGAAAATATTGAAGAACTAGATAGCATTCAAGCTATGATTGAGGCTGGTGAACAATTAGCTGCGAGACTCCAAGCTAAAGAGCAAGAATAATTCTCCATTGAAGAAAAGTCAAGAATGTTAGTGGAGATGATAGCTAAAAGGAAAAAGTTCTTTGCAGCACAGAGAGCAACAGAGCAAAGAAGTAAACCACCTACCAAAACTCTGATAAGGAATAGAATGTGTGCATACCTAAAGAATATGGGTGGATACAAGCACAATCAGCTGAAAGGACTGAGTTATGAAGAAATTCATAAGCTATATGACAAAGCACACAAACAGGTAAATTCATTTGATCCTATGGATTCAGAGGTGGTGAAAAGCAGTGAGACAAGAACAGAAGGAAATTATAAAAGAGTAGGAGATGAGCTTGAATCTGATAAATCAAAGAAGCAGAAGATAGATGTGCATGTAGAAGCTAAAAAAGATGATGATTAAGAGGAGGCAGAGATGAAAAGGCATATTGAGATAGTTAAAGATGACAAGGTAGCAATTAATGCTATACCTCTAGCCACCAAACCTCTAATGATTGTTAAATACAAGATTGATAAAGATAGAAGGATAGGATACTTCAAATTGATAAGAGCTGATGGAAGCTCAAAAAGGTATTCATCAATGATTAAGATGCTTCAAGATATTGATAGAGAAGACTTGGAGACCCTCTGGAAGTTGGTTAAAGCTAAACATGGGAATACAAGGCCAGAGGAGGATTATGAAAGAGTGTTATGGGGTGATCTAAAAGTAATGTTTGAGCCTGACATAAAAAATGAAATATGGAGAAATCTACAAGGTTACAAAGTGACTATTTGGAAGTTGTTTGATACCTGTGGAGTGTACTTTGTGAGGTTTAAAAATCTACATATTTTTATGTTGGTTGAGAAAAGATATCCCCTTACACCAATAACAATCACAAACATGCTGAACAAAAAGCTTCAAACTGATCATTGGAATGAGATGTGTTATCAACTACTCAAGCTCATGACAAAGCAGGAAAAGAGTTAATGAAGTGTTTAAATGCATCCTCCTGGTGATGGTGAAGACTTTTAATGAAACTTGAAGATTCAGAAGATGAACATCAAGTTTAGGGGATGATTGTTGGGATTTAAAGACTTCAAGATATTCTTAGAGTTACTACTGCCCAGGTATATATTAGTGCTATCAAGCATAACTTAGTGCTGCTGGTAATAATGATGAAAATTATGCTAAGTAGTTAGTACTGATAGTATAAAAGTTACTACTACTATTTACTACTGTTAGTATAAAGTTACTGCTGCTAGTAGAAGTTAAGACTGCTTAGAGATGAAGACTAAAAATATACTAAGTAGTTACTACTGCTAGTACAAAAGTTAGTACTGCTAGTGTGTGTTAGTATTGCTATAATGCTTATTGTGCTCAGTTACAACTGTTGGAAGGATTAATGCTGTCAGAGATGAGATCAAAGACATATTAGAGAAGAGATAAAGGTTGATTGAAGAACAAGAATAATTATGAAGATAAGTATCAATTATTTGTAAAAAAGATATGTATAAACTTATTTGTTTAAGAGATTATGTTTACTTATAGAAAAGATCATAATCACTTGACGCGTTTTGTAAGCCCATTAAGGTTTCCTTGGTGTATAAAAGGAACTCTACGGCATAGATCTAGATATAAGTTTTCATTTTAGCATTCATAGTTTGAATAGCAATCATAGTTAGTATTCATAGCTATTTTGTAACTCAAAATAGTATTCAATATATTGAAAGTTTAGTAAAGATATTGTTTTACCGTTTCATTGTTCTTCTTAGTATTACAAACTAGATTCCGCATAGTTTGTGATATTCTCAATCTTAGTTTCTACTATAGTTATCTTGGATCTATAAAATATAACTAAGCTTTAACAAGCTAAGTAAGATATGTTAAAAAGGGGGACAACAATAGAGTTATTGACCTAGAGAACACAAAGACTGCTCAAGCTCATGAGATTACAAGTTTGAAACTAAGAGTCAAGAAGTTAGAGAAGAAAGGAGGGTCAAGAACTCACAAGCTCAAAATATTATACAAGGTTGGTAGATCTGCAAGAATAGTTTCCTCTAATGAAGCTAGTTTGGGTAATCAGGAGGATGCAATCCAAACGGGGGAGAAAAATTGATGACATTAATAAAGATACAAGATAATATTGGTTGATGAAATTCAGGGGAGGTATGGTGATGATATAATGTTTGATGTAAGTGATTTTGCTGGTGAAGAAGTATTTGTTACATAACAATGGGTTCCTGATAGTAAGAAAAATGATACTGCTCAAGTAAATATTGTTGCTACAACAATTAGTACTGCCAGTACAATTCCAGTTGTTAAATTTTTAGTGCTGCTTCAATAACTGATGTTGAAATTACTTTGGCTCAAGCACTGGCAGAGTTAAAGAGTGCTAAACCTACAACAGCTACTAGCATAAGACCCAAGGCTAAAGGGCTTGTTATTCATGAACAAGAGCAAGCACCTACACCAATAGTTTCTTCACAACAACCATCACAGGCAAAGATTCAGAACAAGGGTAAAGCAAAAATTATCCTCCTGAACTTGTGAAGAAATTGTCAAAGAAAGATCAACTCAAGCTTGATGAAGAAGTGGCTCAAAGGTTACAAGTTGAATTTGATGAACAATAAAGGATTGAAAGAGAGAAAGCTGAAGCCAACATTGACTTGAAAGAAACATGGGATGATATACAGGCAAAGATTGAGGGTGATTAGTTATTAGCTAAAAGATTGCAAGCAAGAGAACAAGAAGAGTTGACCATTGAAGAAATGGCTATATTGTTTCAACAACTCTTAGAGAAAAGAAGAAAACACTTTGCAGCAAAAAGATCAGAAGAGAAAAGGAACATACCACCAACAAAAGCTCAACAAAGGAGTATCATGTGTACTTATTTGAAAAACATGGAAGGATGGAAGCCTAAAGATTTAAAGAGCAAGTCTTTTGCAAATATTCAAGAATTATTTGACAAAGCAATGAAAAGGGTGAATACCTTTGTTGACTACAGAACTGAGTTGGTTTAAGGAAGTTCAAAGAAAGCTAAAGCAGAGATAGCACAAGAGAGCAGTTCAAAGAGAGCAGGAGATAAGCTAGAACAAGAAAGTATTAAGAAGCAGAAGGTGGATGAGGATAAAGAGACAGAAGAGCTTAAAGGTCTGATGGAAGTTATTCCTGGTGAAGAGGAAGTAGCAGTTGATGCTATTCCTTTGGCTACTAAGCCTCCAAGCATTATTGACTGGAAGATCCACAAAGAATGAAAGAAAAGCTATTACCAGATAATCAGGGCTGATGGAAGTTTAAAGATGTACTTAGTGTTCAGTCATATGCTTAAAAGTTTTGACATAGAAGACTTGAAAACTTTGTACAAGTTGGTAAAAGCTAAGTTTGGATCAACAAGACCAGTGGAGGACTTGGATTTAGTTTTATATAGAGATTTGAAGATAATGTTGAAGATCAAGTATGGAAAAATCAATCAGACTATAAAGTATTAGAATGGAAGCTATATGATTCATGTGGAGTACATTCATTGAGGAAACAAAATGTGCACATTCATATGTTGGTTGAAAAGAGATCCCCTTACACCTGCTACAATTACTGATATGTTTAACAAGAAGCTTAAAGCTGATCATTGGAATGAAATGTGTTATCAGCTTCTTAAGCTCATTACAAAACAGCTCAAGAATCAATGAAGTGTTTAGAAGCATCCTCCTAGTGATTATGAAGCTTTTAATGAAGAAACTTGATGATTTTGGAGATAAATATCAAGTTTAGGGGTGGATTGTTGGGATTAAAAGACTTCTTGATGATCTTAGAGTTACTGCTGCTAAGGTTTGTGTTACTACTGCTAGCATAAAGTTAGTGTTGTTCATTAACTTTAATGAAAAATATGCTAAGTGGTTATTACTGCTAGTGTAACTTAGTTACTACTGCTAGTGTAACTTAGTTACTACTGCTAGTGTAACTTAGTACTGCTAGTGTATATTAGTACTGCTAGTATATGTTAGTACTGCTAGTATATGTTAGTACTGCTAGAGTAAAGTTAGTACTGCTGGAGAAGATTGAAGAAAATATTTTAAGTAGTTACTACTGCTTGTACACAGTTGCTGGTGTATAAGTTACTATTGTCTGTGTTCAGAGTTAATGTTGCTATTACAAAGTTATAACTGCTGAAAAGATTAAGACTGCTAGAAGATTTTCTACTATTAGAGAAAGGATAAAGACTGCTCAGAGAAAAGATAAAGATTGATTGGAGATCAAGATTACTTAGTTGATAAGGATTGTTATTTATAGAATAGATCTTTGAGAATAATCATTTGTTTTGATATCCTTATAGCTTCAAGGTTTTTGTAACCCTAATACTTAGAGTATTCGTATTAATATATTGAAGATTTGTTTGTTAATCTGTGTGGTCATTAGAATTACCGTTCTTTGTATATTCTTCTTATTTGATTACAAGATTAGATTTCGCATAATCTTTGATACATTTTACAAAGTTTCTATCATAGTTGTGTAGGATTTATCTTGTATAACTAAACCTTACACAAGCTAAGGAATTCAAGATCCATTCAAGTAGGATCAACATAAGAAGTGAATGGGGGAAAGAATGGTGAACTAAAAAGCAAAATTTTGAAACATATCGAAATTCTGTTTGATGTTTTTGTTACAGAGACATTAAAGAAGATGAAGTTGATGTAGACTTTTAGATGACGTGGGTTATTTTTTCACCAAAGTATGTCAATATATCCACCCTAATTATTTAACTACAATATTTTCAAACTTGATAATTCAATATATCCAACTCAAAGCATTTCTAGCTACGTCCCTGCATGAGACTCCACCATCTTCACCTTCCATGTAATCTGTTTCTCTCCAATATAAGCTTCTCTCATAATTGTCTTCATTTCCAAGTTTATAATGTCTAACATTCCTTTTCTATTTCATGATCACTTTCTTTATCTTGAAATATGCTCAACTGCACTCCACTTCCACTCAACTGCTCGCCGGAATATGTCAACTGCTCGCCGAAACCATCACCCACCGACCTACCACCAGTCGACCACCACCGCCCACACCAGCCAACGACCCAACCACCACTATCGAGCCACACACCACCAGCCCCTTACCATCTACGAGCCGCAAACCACCAGCCATCTACCACCCACGAACTGACCTCCGTAACCGAAACCACTAGCCGGTGTATGACCTTTTTTTTTGTTTTTATGGTGATATATCTGTTAGATCTACACTTATTTATTTTTCATAATTTTTTTTACAGATCTTATGTTTTCAAAATGATATTGACTATTGACAATTTTTTTATTTAGATTTGTTGTTGTTTAGTGAAATGAAAGTTGAGATCATAGAACTTTTAAGATCTTCAATAGATTTTTTAAGATCTTCAATGGATTCAAATTAGTTAAAAAGATTAGAAAATGAAAGTTATAAAAGAGTGATGACTGGTGATGGAAAATGACGGATGAGAGAGAAGTAAGAGATAAAAAAATGAGGTTATATATGTCATTTAAGCCAAAAATTCAAACTTAAAGTCATGTAACGTGGCGACCATTGGATGGAGTTGAGCAGTTGAGGAGTTAAGTGTAACCATATTAAGAACATTTTGAAAATATGACCATAACGATCTTGTTCCAAACAATAATTTTCTCTAAAAAATAGAGCTAAAGGTTGATTGCTGTTGATCATATTGCTTAACAGCACATAATGTACTGTTTTGTAAAAAGTTAGTTTTATGTTACATAATAGAATTGTTGATTTTGGCATTATAGGTAGAGTAGAATTAGATAATATAACGGTTTAAATAGTATTTAAATTGACCTAGCTATAATATGCAAAATGTAATAGAAACGAGTATATCGACTCGCATTTCGCTGCGGGACGATTGGTGAGCGCCGTTGTTGTTAATAGCAGTGGTCGACGTTGTTGTTGATGTCGAGTTGTGTATCGTTGTTATATTTCAGTTTTCATATTTTTTTTATCCCAATGAAGTATGGGTGAGACGATTTTATTGAAGGCATACAAACTCATGAGTCTTATCTTACAATAACACCCTCATTCTCAACTGGTCCAAAGACATATAAAAGCCTACCACATCTACATGACATTCCACAAACGCACTGACATTCGGACCCCACAAATCAGCTTTCTAATAGGGCTAGGTGTCATCACGGCGTTGGGGGCCAAACCAACGCCTTTTGCGGCGTTATGACACCGGCGTGTGGGTTTGAGATACAGCGCTGGTGCCCGTGTTAACTCAACCACACAGCAACGCTGCACTTTAATAAAAAAACATTTTTTTAAAAGTGAGTGTTTGTGTTGTATTTTAGTGTGTGTGTGTGTGGATTAGTGTGTGTGTGTTTTGTGTGTCGGCGACTTTCACAGAGAAGAAGAAAGCATATGGTGGGAGATGAAGAAGAAGTGGCCCAACCTTTTTTTATATTTCATTTTTATTTTATTTTTTATAATAATTTGTAATTTTAATAAATGATTAAATATTTAATTTGTTTTAAAAAATGAAAAAAAGAAAAATGGTGGGTCTCAAAAAGTGTGTTATTTTGGTGTAATGATTAGAGAGTTTTTTTTGTGTTGGTGTTATGGTGTTAAAGCTAACGCGTCAGTCCTTTTTTGATGTTATGGTGTTATGACACCTGAGTCTCTAAGGATATTGTTTAACTCTATCAAAACTCACGAATTACAATCAGAAAATTCGTAAGTGCACCACACAAATACAATGCCAATAGCAGAATTCCAGTTAGTTTAGATACGAAACTAATAGTGTCATGTTGCAGCCGATATAAAAGGTTTATAATAGTGTCATGTTGCAGCCGATATAAAAGGTTTACCATCGCATCCGGTTGTAACTAAATGGTCATAAAATAACATTAAAAAAGACCCTTTACGTAGCAATTGTCGTTCCAATTTTTTGGGTTTAAGAATCCAACAAAAATTACCAATAGTCAGGAAGTATTTAGCAGAAGAGTCCCTGCTATTTCTGCCAAACACACTTAAAGATGATCACCATATTTCAACCTTCACAATCTACAGCAAGTGGCATATCAAGGAATCAAAGATACTCGTAATACTTCATACGTTTCAAAGTTTCATTTTTTTTCAATGTAAGAACTAAATTATGCAACTTCTACTATACTGATCCACAAAAAGATATAACCATCCTATTAAAAAACAAAAATCATAGAAATGAGTAAATAAGCGTCCTTGGCAGGTGGGTACAAGGTTTCAACTCTCTCGAAATCGCAAAAAACAATAGTTTTCCTATGATACACATCCTCATTATTATCATCATTTCCATCATCTTGTCCATGAGATGTTGATGATGACACAACAGAATCATCATGATCATTAAAACTCTTTTTTTTTTCACTAAAGCTTTTGACAGACCTTAAAACAACGCCACCATGTCCATTTTTCAATGTGCCACCTGTACATACACCTCCCATAATTCCTTTTAACAGACCTTAAAAATGATATGAATAAATGTAACCCACAATGAGCAGAAAACTCATCGACGGGACATTGTTGCCAAAGATGTTTTAGGTGCTCCCGATTATTCTTCACTTTTTTGTCAATTTGAGTCTAATAATGTTTATCCCAAATTTCTACGATTACACACATATAAATAATACACACACATGCAAGTGAACATACATATAGTGTGATCACTGTCACATATGTAATGATATATTATCAGGTAAACATATATACACGAAAAACACACATATAAACGTTAATATAAATATATTATAATTCCACCCCAAAATGAATATGAATATATAAATTTGATTTATTTATATTCATATTATATTAAGTGTATATTACTATATAACAAAACCGATTCGGTTTGGTTTTTACGTTTCGGTTTAAACCGAACCGAATTTTTCGGTTTTTGAAAAAAGTAAAAACCGAACCATCGGTTTCTAGTTTCAGTCGGTTATTTCGGTTTGGGTTTTTTCGGTTCTCGGTTTGGTTTCGGTTATTTCGGTTTTTCTGCTCACCCCTATAATCACACCCTTTTTTCCAAACTGTTGATAGAAATAATGCCTAAAAACATTATTAATATTTTTCACATCCTTACATTTTGATAATCACAAAATATAAAAACATTCAATGAAAAATTAAAACATAAACAAGTAATTAGTGGTTAATATTCATTTCAAACTTATATCACTCCAAGGTATAAATTAACAAATGCTTGATACATTTTATGATCAAATGAAACTTTTATAAAATGTTGTAAACTTTTTATAAACATCAAAAAATATTTTTTACATTTAAAAGAAATGTTTTATTCAAAATAAAGATTTTGAATTTCAAATTTTCGAACCTAAAACGGCTAGAAAAGGTCCAGTAAACACCTCTCGTGGATAGGACAAAAAAGAGGAGCGTCTGAAAGGGGCGGCCCCCTTAAATACATGGGCGGCCCCCTTAATTATAAGGGGCCGGCCATAGACTCCGCTCCTCCTTCTTGTCCTATAAATAATGGACTATTCATCAACATTTTTCTTACCTTTTGCACTTATTCTTTCTGCTTAAAACAACCCACATATCCTCTCTAAAATCCTTTGATCATTTAATCATTTAGCTTTGTTTCCAAGTG
>BQNB010160771.1:0-14760 GCA_026074375.1 Tanacetum coccineum
ACACGATACTGATCTTCACTGTGTTGATTGGAATACGATTGATGAAAATATTATACTGGCGGGGTAATAGTAACTAATAAGCATATATATGTGTTGGATTATGTCCACCGTAAATAATATATGTCTGGAATATTTATTTGAGCCTAAGAAGACTCACACGTTAATAAGTAAACAATGTTTAAGTAATGTTTTAGCAAACAATCGTTAAATATTAACGAGATTTAAGTATTTAAAAGTTAAAGGACTTAATACGCAAAACTGAGAAAAAGGAATTTTCCGTTTGACCCTTTTCCTTGTTCTAGTCGGCTGGAAACATAGTTTCCTAATAGGATTAGGAGATCATTGTGAGGACTATATATAGGGATTGTTTTTCATTATTATGGCATAACTTGAAAAAACCAAAAACCATATATATTATCCTTGTGTTTACCTAAGCTCGATCGAACCTTGAATATCTTTAAGGGTTTTCGTTTTTACTTGTTTCTTGTGTCGTGCGATCGGTTTCAACACCCCTTGGGGTTTCAGTCGACGAACACAACCCACAACTATTGTGATTCGTTCGTGTGTTGATAGAAATCAAAGATGAAGGTATTTGTTTGCTATATCACTACTAGTACTAGCATACTTCATTGTTTGCTAAAAACATATTGTGTGTGGAAGCTTAGAGGAATCATACTTTGATTCTTGTGGTTTCGTGTGTGACATTATACACACGCGTATATAGAAGACGGTGTTTATGGTTACCATTAAACAGTGTATCGTTTCGTGCTAAAAGGTATACTTCTTCTATTTTTGTTAATTAATGTATTCAACATGTTATCTTTATTCCGCTGCGTACTCGTGTTAATTAATATGGTTAATTAGATTGTAAAACCCAACACTATTTGCTTGTTGACAAACAAGCATTGTGTACAAAATGCTAAACGCTAGTTGCTTCAAAACGCTCCTTAACGCTTGATGCCTAACATTCCAACATATTGCAAAATTATTAAAGTATTTTCTTCTTGAAAGCTATATCGGATTTGCTCTTATTGAAATTGCAAGAAAAGAGATAATTGGTCACTTTTTAAGTATTTATGTGTATATCATGAGGCAATGGACTCTAAAAATACCCCCTTAAAGAATAAAAATCAATCAAATTGAAGGCATTTATTTAGGAATTGTTCATACAGTTGTTGAATCATATGTAAAAAGACTATTTCATTATGTTATTTACCTACCAAATATTAAGGCTGCGTTTGGTTAATGGAGTGGGGGATGAGATTAGGGGAAGATGGTAGAAATTAAGTGTTTGGGTGAAGTTAGTGGGACCCAATATTAGGACTCACTCCCTGATATTTGTTATCTGAGAATCCTAGGCACAAGTTGAGGTTTCTGAAAAAATTGTCACATCTCAAGTTTGTTGTGGGCCTTCCATTCTTCTCCACCACTCACTTCTATTTTTCCTTTTTCTTTTAATAATAAATTTTAATTTTATATCACTTATATATTTAAATAATAAAAAAATATTAAAACTATTATACTCAATTTTTTATTTAAACCCAAAGTCAAATCCAAATCCTAATTCTAATCATAATCCTAAACCTAAACCCGTCAATAAACCAAACGGGCCCTAAGTTAAAGAGTTGACAATGTAAAAAGACAAAGATGGCTCACCTTAACATCAATTTACAAACATATGTCAAGTTCTCATGAAAACAAAGTCAAATCAACATATCCCCTCAAACTCTCATGAAAGAAGATAATGTTGTTTGTAGATTGATATAAAACAATAATTGAGAACATCTTTTGTGCCCTTGTATTCCTAATTTCTAATCCTAGTCTTGTTAACATCCTGTATCTCAAGATTTCAGTGGCCTCCTGTTTTTTGTCACAAACAGGCCCTTATGCACACAAAAAAATACATATGTATTAGTAGTGTATGAACTCTCGAGCCTCATATTGTGTATATATATAATAGAAGTGTACGAAATTTTATGGCACTCGTCAAGTGGTGGCCTTGTGTAATGGCACCGCCTACACTCCTCTAAAGACGTCTCCGATATATTTGAGTATTTGACGTAGCAGTATGTAAGTGCATGGACGGACCTTCATTGAGATGGGGGAGGGTCAGTCAAACACTTTGAGGATTTACTTATATTTGCTTAAAGGAAATACACTTTGGCTCGCCCACATTAACTAATATAACACTCGGCGCTCCCTAAAATTCACTCAAGTTCCGTCTATGTTCAAGTGACTCATCAACAAATAAGTAGTTAGAGTTAAATTCACAAAAGGGTTCTGGTTAAAAGTAATTATATCCTAAATTTCTATTTCTTTGTTTTGGGTAACAATAACAAAGTCCTATTTTTATTGCTGAAAACATAACACTTTGAAAATATTACATTGTGAAATGAGATAAAATGAGAAATGTTGCATAAATCTGTATATGAACACAAAAGATGAGAAACATAACAAATCAGAAAGGATATAACAACACAAGGATTTGTGCTTATACAAAGCCTTTTTATAAGATAGAAAGAAAAAACGTCGAGTCTAGTGAAGAAACTGATGACGATGATGAAGAAGAAGCATTTTGCACACCCATGCGCCATAAGAGAGGCAGATATCGTTCTGTCAACATAAATTCTATCATATGGCATGCTTCAAGAAGTTCTGCCATAGTACCTCTTTGGACATCTTGTTTCTTTCGGTTACTCTTGGTCGGATAGGAGATTAAAGATTCTTGGCAGAATTGGATGGTTGGAGGGGGCGACGCATGCTTGGGCATTATATGCTTTAGTTTTTCGGTTATCTGTTATTAGTCACATGCGAAATGAAATAGTTTGTTTCACTAGTAAACTTGATGTGCCTAAATTAGCCAACTTTCTACCAATTCCATGTGTGATTTGGTGTGTTGCTTTAAAATTGTTGTTCTGAATATTCATAAAATAAAGAGGGATATGATGTGTTTGAGATGAGATGAAGTGATGCTACATCTTTAGTGATCAATAATTGTTAACTTTTGGGCTTTTTGCCTAAATCTAAACTTTAGAAAAAGCCAAAATTAACTTTGTTTAAGATAACTTGCAGACATGTTCTTCCCTTTTGTATTAAGTGGTAGGCTTTTTGCCTAATCTGAACTTTAGAAAAAGCCAATATCAGCTTTGTTTATGATAACTTGCAGACATGTTCTTTCCCTTTTGTACCAAGTGGTAGGTACCAATGTGCTAAGGGTTGAAAATTATGCAAGTATGCAACATACAATACTTTGGTAGAAAAATATGGTACCATACATATATTTTTAACAAGACTAAAGTGCGAATCGCGAGGTATTCCTTAAAGGCTATAAAGTTAACAAAAATCAACCAAAATTTGAAAAGCAATATTTACAACCCGTGGAATTACGAAAATCCAAGAAGTCTTCATGTTTAAAGATAGATACGTCATATGAACAATAAGAAGGTAGTTTTTCACTCTCTACGCTTACTAGATCACAAAATAACCAGTCAGCTTTTCCTACACAAACCCTTAGTAAGCTAAACAGGACCATAAACTAGCAGCTCCTAGACACAAGCCGATAACCAAAAGCACCTTAGGCATATGCACGCGAAAACATATAAGAAATTCAGCTTTTGGCTTCACTTTTGAACTCAATTCTTGGTCAAATCCACCGCCAGTCGTTGAGGTATCATCACTAGCAGTCGTTGAGGTATCATCACTAGCAGTCGTTGAGGCAGCATTACTAGCAGTCATTGAGGCAGCATCACTAGCAGTCGTTGAGGCAGCATCACTAGCAGTCGGGCTATGCTTGGCTTCCTTTTCCTGTAATGCCATTTACAAAATCAACAACTTTTGAACTCAATTCTTGGTCAAATCCACATGGACTGATTTCTGTAAGCTACTCTAAAAGATACGAAAACGTACCTCAGTAACCATGGGCATTGTGGGACTGGCTTGGGTGCTAACTGGCCCGACATGTGATCTCGTTTGCAAACGGATTCTTCTCGGTGCGGTTCCTTGGTTACTGAAGGATGGGCCAGCTCTTTGTGTTTGGCGGCTCCTTATTATGATGCCTGTATCAAAATTATTATAATCGCCATTGGATGCAAATGCTACGTTGCTACTGCCGCTGCTGGAAGAATCTTCTTTGGGGGGAATATGGAAGACAGGATTTTCTTCAAGTTTAGCGCTTTGGAGGATATAACTTTCGCCAAACGCAATATCTCTGCTAGCCGGCTATCAAGAACGAAAAAAAAAAAATTAGATGCGTGTTTTGAGCTTTAAATGAGTATAAAGGTGGGTCAAAACACATCAATTTTGGTACGGGTAGGAGCAGGCCGAGTTGGTTTGAAACTTTGAGGGGCAAAAACTTTTTTATCCCTTCTTTAACAATGATTTAAAAAAATAGTATCATTGCAATAATGATCTAAATCATTGAATAAAAACAAGTTATGAGCTTAAATGCATTAAAAAAACCTTTTAATATACCTGTACTTGTATGACTTCACCATCTGACTCACTACTATATTCATGATCCTTGACATGAACTTCAGGAATCGAAATTTGGGCAACTGAACCATCCTTGTTGTAACCCGAATCATCAAATGAAAACTGCTCTGATTCCACCATGAAAGTTTCCAAGAAGTCCATACCATTTGTCCCGTATTGGTTCTGGTTCTGCATTCCATTATGTTCATTTCCAGAGTTCACCATTCCATAGTTATTCAAATAGGTAGATCCAAGCTCCGAATGCATCTGAGAATGCAACGGAGAGAAGATCTTTGAATCAAAATGTTGTTCGGGTGACGCATCCCAGAAACCTTCTAAAGCCTTCTCCAGATCCATATCCGGCTGCTAAAACAAAAAAAAATCAGAATGTTAAAAGTTAAGGGAATGTTTTAGATTTTTTATTAACTAAGAGCTTATGTATAAAATGTATCCTAACGAATCAGACAATTAGAATCAGTTTCAAAACACCCCAACATTAGCTCGTTGCCTCTGAGTTAAGAACACAATAGTCAGAAAATTAATTTCATGCATCAACAACATCAAAGCTTTCACCATTATCTTCCTTTATATCATGCTTCTTGAACAAACGACATAGCACATAAGGACTCTGCAAGATGCATATAAAACAAGTCGTTAATAAAATATTACAGTATTAGTTTGGGCAAACTGCAAGAAAATGCAATGTATCATTCCCGTTTCACTGATATATCAAACATACCTTTTTACACAATTTTAAAGCAACAAACTTACCAATTCTAACCACAATATGCAATTTCTAATAACTTGGTGCAACATGACATTTTCCCTACCATTTAATGCAACGAATCATATACTTTTGTGAAGAACAGTAAGTAAGTTTCATTGCATGGTTACTAAAAGATAAATGAACATATCACAAACACCCTTTTGTCGTATACAATTAACAAGAGTATAAACAAATGAACACGTGAAAAATTGTGTGGAGGTAAAAACGGAAATATATTAATCAAATAAGGAAATAAAAACCTTGAACATTCTCATCAAGATTCTTCACATCTAAACCAATAGCCCGAATAAGTAACTTATAATATGTTAGAGGCAAAGCATGAATTATGAGAATCACAGCTTTGAATCCCTCCAAAGTAACTTTTTATTCTCATAACGCAAAAAAGAAAAAATCTATTTTAGAGGATATTATGTGCTTTAAAAAAATCAACTAAGCAATTTTTGAATGAGCAACAACCAAACTGCTACAAGTATATTTCATCTTGGAACAAATCTTAACAAACCTATTTATCAAAACATCAAACCGCAATATACAGATATACCAAACGCAACAAATTCAATTATATGTACAATATCCAAAAAATCAAATTCAATAAACAAAAACTACTAATTCATACAAACCTGTATAGGATGAGTCCCATCGAGTTTGTTGAGAATAATCTTATTCTCAAACTAAACTACAGGGACTATTGTTGTCACTTTTATATTTGTAGTTTAGCTGTTAGAATGTTACAGCTCAAAGTTGCAAGTAATGAAGAGTTGAGGGACCAAAGCTGCCAAGATTTGATTCCCTAGTTGGCTATATAAGAACAAGAGTTATGACTAAATAATCCCTAAACACTGCTTCTCTCTCTTTCTTTAGATCGATCACTTTGTTCTTGATTTCAATCTTGGTTGATCTCTTTATTCAACCTTGATCTTTTGTTATATTGTAAAGACTATTATCAAAGTGATAATAGAGTTACAACATAGTAGTTGGGGTAACTTTGATTTGATTGTGTGTTGTTAATTAAGATCAACTTATTGTATTTGAGAGATTGTTATTCCTGAATAAAGATTCAAGATCTTGTTATTGATTGTTTTATAAATATGTTCAGGATCTTGTTATTGATTGTTTTATAAAAATTTATGGTATCAGAGCAAGGTCTTCCTTCTTGCTTTGAGTTTTAAAAATTAGGGTTTCACCAATTAAAGTGGTTTTGAATTAACAATTATTAATTGATAGATCTTTGATAAGGAAAGCGTTTTTTAGAAAATGCCTAATTTTTTGAGAAAATTAAGGTTTGGGAAATTTAAGGCTTTTGATCTTTGAAGGCTTCTTGAGTTCAATTGACTATTGTTAGTTGATCTGCTGGTGTTCTTGGGTGATTTCTGGTATAATCAAGAAAAAAACCTAATCTTGAAATTAGGGTTTAGTGGATTTGGAATTAAATGTTATGGGTTCTTGTTATTCGTTGACTAAGTGAATCAGAGGATAACAAGGAAGTCTTCCGCTGATAATTGTTGTTGCGTGCTATGTAACACCTCTCACACCCTCTCACACGCTTCTCTTTATTTTTCTGCTTTAATTTTTCAGTCTTAGATTGTTGAAGGATAGGTAGAGGCACTATTGAGAAGTTGTGGTTGATTGAAGGTTGTTTTAATAGTTCTTTGATTATTTTTGAGTATAAGCTTGTCTGTCTTAACCTACCACTTTAGGGGCAAGGAAGCATGGGAACTGTTTGAGCTTATTCTTTTCATATTGTTTGTGTTCTTGTTGTTTTTTGTTTTGTTACCATGTCTCTTCATGGTTATTTTGATGATGATTTTAATGCTGGGAAAGATAATAATGTTACTTTAATTAGTAAGCTTGATGTGAGCCACCCTTTGCATTTACACCCTAATGACTATGTAGCTTTAACTGTTATCTCTATTAAACTAAAAGGGACTAAGAATTATCAAGTTTAGTCTTGTGCTATGTTACTAGCTTTAGATGGTAAAAATAAAACAGGCTTTATTGATGGTTCTTGTAAAATGTCTAATATTGATAAAGGTTTAGGGTGACAATAGGATAGGGTCAATGCTGTGGTTTTGGGGTGGATTCTAAACTCCATCTACGAGGAACTTTTTCTTGGTTAAATTTTTTCAAAAAGAGCTAAACATGTATGGGAAGAACTTAAAGACACTTATGATAAAGTGGATGGTTCTGTGACCTTTAGTTTGCATCATAAAATTCATACTTTAAGTCAGAATAGGTCATCTATTGCTGATTATTATCATAAGTTAAATGCTTTATGAAAATAATTTGATGCTTTGATTGAGTTGCCTAGATGTACTTGTCATGATGCTAATGATTTTAAGAAAGAAAATCAACTCATGAAATTAATGCAACTCTTGATGGGTCTTGATGACAAGTATATGCAAATCAGAAGTTCTGTTTTGTCTAGAGAAGTCTTACCTGATGTCGGGAGTGCATATGCTATTATATCTAGTGAGGAATCCCATAGGATTGTATAACATCTCGTGTTTTAGGTCATTGTACGACATTATGTAATCCACTATTTATTTTTAGGGTTTTACGCGTTTGCTTTAAATCGTAACCGTTAAGTGAAATCGCGTAAACTAAAAATGTTCATTCAATGTAAACGGGCATTAAATGATTAAAATATTTAACACAAGAAATGTTATACGATTATTTAGTTATAGGATAGATTAAATTAAACACTGCACATTTATTTTTATTGGTTACGTTAAGTGGTTACTATTATTCACGGATAAAGTATGGGGGGGTCGTTAGGCCTTCCCGGAAACACGTTAACTTATCTACGCTTCATCAAATACCCAAAATTTGTACCCAATACTTAAAGTTTATTTAAAAAACTTTCGAGATTTATCACTTAAACGATATTCCCTCATGAAAGGAATCATATCAAACTCCTACCATGTCAAGTATACATTCTACTTAACCTTTACTACATTATACTTCAAATAATACAAGAATACATCAAACAAAGATCAAAGATATTATCTAGCTCATACACATACATATATAAACGTGTATATGTATGTAGGATAAGAGCCTGGAGTCACCAAGAACTTCATAAAAGATCTTGCATGCAAATAAGAACCCCCCCCCCCCCGTGAACTCCTGACACCAGTCCTTATCACTAATATGGCACTATCATGTATCTCATGTCTCCAATCCTTTGCACCTTACATAATGATCAACTAGACATCAAAATATCTATAAATATCTACCAAGTAGTATAATATATGCATGCATGTGTGAGCCAAGGACTCATACTCTTCACTTCTTTACAAGAAAATCACAAAAACTCTCTTTTCCTCCTCTCTTAAACCCACGGCTCAAAAAACTAAACAAACCAAATCCATAGTTTGATTTTCTATCATTGTACAAGCATACCACACATCATAAATAAGTATGTCTAAGAATGAATGAAAGGGTTTGGTTTTTACGCTTTGGAAGAAGGATTTAAACAAGATATTGCAAGATTAGGGTTAGGTTTAAATTAGGGTTTTCACCCTTAATATTTCAAGCAAGGTTGTTAATCATCAGGGTGTAATTGTTATTCTTTTTCTCTACACATCCACACAAGGTTATTTAAAAGCATTAATCATTTTCATAACAAGAATTTTATTGTTCATGATGCACTATTTATCTAAATTACCATTAATACTTTATGAATATGTGACAAGGGATTTTACTATGATACAATGTTTTGTGAACACTTAATTACAAGTTATATGGATGCAAATTATGATGTTAAAATGAAATTATAACCTTAACACACGTGTTAAAGTATATAAAATGAAATATTACAAATTAGGGTTTCTTTTATAAAGTTTATATTAAAAGTGAGGTTGAAGACCTTGTTTTGTCTAGAACCATAGGATAAAATAGAACTAATGGACCTTTAAAATGGTAAGACATAAGATATAAATGTTGTAAATTAGTTTGTCATAAAGCGTTGAAAGCTTTAATGGTACAAAAATCAAGCCTTAAAACATGCGTAAACACAAAACTTCAAACATTGTGTTTGGTTTGAATTGGAAAGCAGCATATTAGGTTTTTAAAAGATAGTACATCACATAAGGATTGCCAAAATGATAAGAAACTCTGAAAACATATTAATAACGAAGAATATACACTAGTTACGAGTTTGTACGACTCTAAATACTTTTATAAAACAAATTTTATAAAAAGTTACTATTCATGGCAGAAACTTATACTTTGTAAACATCAATAATATGATAAAACTTTCAATTACGAGAACGAGTTTCGCAAGAATCGCTTAAAAAACGGAGCCTTAACCGAATAAGATAACGACTAAAAATGGGGTTTAAACGTTAATTAAAAGTATAAAAACGATTTTATAGCTGTTATGAACAGTAAAAACACTATTCATCACAGAATCTCAAAAACCTAAAAATGTGATTTTATGATCACTTGTCTTAATACGAAAGCGTGGGCGTAAGAAACGCGAGAAACGGACTTAAAACGACAAAGTTATGTCATTTTTGCTAAAGGCGTAATTATAAACGTTTTTACTTTATAAATACGATTTCACTTAAACGAATAGATGGGTGATATAGCTATATAGATATATATATGTTATTAGTTATCAAAGTGCTATATTACTAGGGAATTTCATAATGAGGCTTCTTCGGATGGCGTATTGACGAGTTGTTGGATTTACGATTTAAAGTGTCCTAACTCCTCGTACGTCATGTCATGACCTCTTAAATTATGATAGCCCGAACGATATACGATGATAACTATATATGATTATATATGATTACTGTTAGAACAACGAACTTGAATCCATGATTCGACCTATATTACCTAGGGTGCATTCGGAGCGTTAGGCGAGGACAGTTTTTATAAAACCAACTTTTTATTTGGCTATTTTATTATCAAATTTACCGCGCAAAGGTGAGTCCAAGCTCCATGTTTTACAATTAATTAATATACAAGTTTTGGGGTGAGAAACATATGCCTGTTTTTACAAATTGGATGCAAGTGTGTCATTTTACATGATTTACGTTTTTGCCTAATAGACGATAACCCACTATCCCATGAATCATGAACTGTCAATTACTGGAACGTGAGCGCGAATAGATTATTGTATAGATCTAATTTGGATTGACCCTCCCGTCGGGTGACATCTACATCTGGAAAACGTAACGTAATCATGTCGGATTTATGATGTTACGGGTTTGAACATCATCACTGCAATGTAGCAATATTAATATACTGATTCATTTATGTCGAGCTTCGTGTCATAGCATAGAAAACGTAATTACATTTTGTGATGTCTGCATCTGTTGCATTATCACGGGGAAAGTCTTGCGGTCCTTGATTCGCTGTTAAGCACACACTTATATAGCAACCCTAATACAGATCCTAACCGAATGCCCTTGACCAAGGCAAAAGGTCAAATTCCACAAAAGGATAAAATACACAAGATAGAATCAATGATAAAAAGATTCCGGAAGAGATATTCCCGGGTCGTATGTCCCAACGAGGCTGTAATTGAAAGTAATCCTGGTTTGATGAGAAATTGAATGATGGAGAATATTTGTATGATGGAAACACTGATATAATTATAACTAAAATTAATTAAATAAAACCTAATTTAATCTACGGGAAACAGATATAGGAAATGGGGATCTTAAAAACTACGGGAAACAAAATTAGTTATAGGGAAATCCTAAAATTAAATCTATACTAAAATACGGTGAACAGAATCAGGTATCGGGAAACCTAAATACTAAAAATTAAGAAAATAAATGCTAAATTAAATTAAAAATTAAAATTAAATTCTAATTAACTTAATTTGAAAAATAAAGAAAACTAGAACTAAAACGGAGGTCGTTTGAACCTAAACGAAAAGAAACAGGTAAAACGCACCCGGTAAAAACGGGTCTCAGACAGAAATTTATGAAAAATATTAAGCCTACTAAATTTTATATTTTTCCTAGACACTAAATGACAAAAGAAAATTTTATAAAAAAGAAAAATATTTTTTTATTAATTTTTGGATTTTTTATGAATTTTTAAAGATTAATAACTAATTAAACTTAAGAAAATAGAAAAAGACAAAAAATAAAAGTTATAAAAATTCTGAAAAAATAAAATAAAATAAAGAAAAAGTTAACAATTCTAAAAATATAAAAATGCCCAAATTTTACTGTTTAAATTAAAAGTAATTAAACTAATTAAAATTAAACCTAATTTAATTAATTAAATTAAATAAACTAACAAAAGTTAACTATAGGGACTAACAGTGAAAAGGATATAAGGACTAACGGGGCAATAGGGTAGTTAACCACAGGGACTAACAAAGGTAACTAAAAAACTAGAATTTACACAAATGGTCCCTGAAGTGGACCCCGATATGCAAGCTTAGTCCAAAGTGCTTATTATCAAAAAGCTATAAAAGCAAACTTGTTAAGGGGCTCAAGGGGAGTCTTTTTTGTAAAAGCACTTATGCTTTTTACTCACTTAATAAGCTAGAAAAGTGAGCTTTTTGGGGCTGCAGAAGCTTATTAAGCTTATGGCTTATTTTTCTTGGCTTTTAGGATTTTAAGACTACAAAATAAGCTAAAATCTATGGGAAACAAATAAATAGGGAGAGGGGAGTCCTAAATAAGCTAAGGTTTCTAGAATAAGCCTTAAAATAAGCTGGAAATGACTTAAAGCTATAATGACAGTTTTTAAAAGAAAACAGAAAAAGGCCTACTTTAAGCCTATAATAAGCTAACTAAATAAGCTTACTAACTAAAATAAGCTGCTAATCCTAAGAGGTAAACCTATAAGCTATGTTTAAAAGCAATAAGAACCTAGGGCTTAGTTTTCAATAAGCTAGAAAAGTTGGGCTATTTTATGGTGCTCAGCACCAGGGGAGCTAGGCAGTGAGCTAGGGGCTTATTTTGGCTTATTGAAATAAGCTTATAAAAGCTTTTTAGCCAAATCCAAGCACAAACAGATTTATAAGGGAGGCAAATGAGCTTATTTCCAAACTATGAGAGCTTAAGGTTAAGAAAAAGTTGCTGAATTTGTGGCTTGAAATTAAGGGTTTACAAAGAAATGACATTTAGGTAATTTGACTTGGCTTGGTCAATTTCATAATAACAGAACAAGGGTGCTCTTGAAAGGGGCTAGTAACACTCAAATAAGCACAAACAAGGTGTGCTTAAGCTGTCTACACAGCTGGAGCACTTAAGCTCAATTTGGCTTATTCAAATTTTGACCATTTATTAAAGACCCTTAAAAACTTACTTTTACACTAAAAATTATAGTTAAAATGGACCTAATGAGCCCACACACTCAGCCAAGATTGGCTGAGTGAGCTTGACCCACAACCATACTCCATATGACCCATTTTGGGGTTAAACCAAACACCCCCTTATTTATATAAAAAAGGATTTTTAACTGATTTTTGGTAAAAGAAGGCAGAGATAATTGATTACAAGTGAATTTTAATAACTTTTAACACATATTTAAACATTTTAAACAGAATTAAACAGCTTAAATTATATTTCAAATTTCGACAATAGCAATTTTCACAAACACTCTTAACTTTTATTAAAACTGAAAGTATTACAACATAAGCTTTAAATAAACTGAATACAATACTCTTAAAGCAAACTTAATTAAATTTTACACTAAGAAAAGTAAAAACAGGGATTGTGGTTTTCTTCGGCTTGGTCTTCTCTCTTTTATAGCAGTCCAAATGACTTGGGTTGTGTTTGCTGTGAGAGTACAAAGCAATCCTAGCCCTTGCTTGCAAGTTGTGTTACTTCTGGCTCAATCTCACCATTGAAGGTCTTCGGGTTGTGTGATTTCCAAGTGGGAAGGGTTATAGGGGTAATGGGTTGTGTATGGTTTTGGCGCCAAGGTGGTTACGGGTACCCTGTTGCACGCAGGTTTAAAAGAAAAGAATGGGGAAGAGGCAACTTTGGCCCTCCATCTTTCTTTCTATTTTCATTTTATTTAAACCGAAATTCAGTTATAAACTAAGTTTAGAAAGTGACAGATTTGGTCCCCCTGTTTGTATAACAAAAGAATAAAGAAAGGTTTATGAAATTGCAAAAATGGTCCCTCTGGTTATAAATCAAAAGGAAGTGGAAGGGTTTTGGCAAATTGCAAAACCAGCCCTTGTGTTTGGTTTTTCCATTTTTCTTTATAAAACAACTTTTAAAATTGGCAATTTAGGCCCTTTTCTTTATTTTTTTTCTTTTCATTTTTAATTATAAAACAAGGTTTTTAATATTTACATTTTTGGTCCTTGAGTTTTATAAAAAGGGTGTTTTGGGCTTGGGTTTTGTGATTGGGCCCATTGGGCTTGGTTTGGCCTATTGGGCTTTTTGTGTGTACAATGGCTGAGATTGGCTGTAACTGGGCTAAGATTGGGCCTTCAAAGTCTTCACAGTCTTTGTCAAATGCACACAAATGGGCTGTTGTAATTGATTGAGGGCCCATTTGGTCTTCACAGTCTTCATAATTATACTATTGGGCTTTCCCGGCCCATCAGATGGGTTAAGATTGCATCCAATAGTATTCTTCAGTTCCGGCTCCGGTTTGACTGCTGATTCTTCTGTATTGACTCTGACTTTGACATTTTTGGACTTTGGCCTTGATTTTGCACAGTCTTTTCCATTCCATGCTCAGTTTTGTCATTTTGGCTTGGTTTTCTGTCTTTTTGATGATATCCACTTCCTGCACAATACAAATGCAAAACAAACATATATTTGGCAGTTTTTGTCTGTTTTTGGTCATTTAAGCTCGTTTTTAGAGGTAAAAGATATGTGTAATTAAGCACTTATCAAATCCCCCAAACTAAGGTATTGTGTGTCCTCACGCAATGTTATGAAGTAAACATGTAAGCCCCGTTTTCACCATTTTCTGAATTTACACTAACTACAACTAATATTTTTGGATTTTCTCATTTTTTTTTAACAAGTTTGACTTTCTTTATTTATTAACTGGGATCATAGAATGAGAAGCGTCCGTAGAGTGATCTACGGATGTCCTGACGGATAATTTCATCGTCCTCGATTTTTCACAAGTTCCAAGCTAAGCAATTAAACAAGATCATTGTTGATATAAGTTTATATGTTAAGCCCTCATACTTATGACTTGTGCCCTGAAGTAGCACCCCAATGTTACCATTCCGCTGCGTTGTCCTGAATTTTGGGGGTGTTACAGATGGTATCAGAGCATGTATTCTCCCCCAAAACAGTTTAAAACAAGTAAAATAGGGGCTATGAAACTTACAAAGTATTGAAAGGTAATTGTATTGTAGTAAAATATACAAGTTTGTAAACGAGCATGTACTCACCTCGCGGGTATATAAATAATTGAAAAGATTGGAATGCGAGACTATGAACTCACCTAGAGTGAATAGCAATCAACAAGTATTCACAAAAGAAAATGCGTCACGAAGGAATCCGAAGGCAACCTAATCCAGTATAGGTCGTATAAGTACCGAGTACTTGAAT
>BQNB010160773.1:0-14760 GCA_026074375.1 Tanacetum coccineum
TCTGCAACTGTTACTCATCAAGTTTTAATGTTTCATCCACAATCATATCAAGTGATTCATCGTCAATCATCTTAAGTGATTCATCCACAATCGTATCAAGTGATTCATCCTCAGTCATCTCAAGTGATTCATCCTTAATCATCTCAAGTGATTTATCCTCAATCATCTTAAGTGATTAATCCTCAATCATCTTAAGTGATTCATTCTCAATCATCTCAAGTGATTCATCCACAATCATCTTAAGCACCAAAAGATTCTTACAATCACTAATAGATCTTTTACAATTTGATTCAGGACTTATTGTATCATACTTTCTTCTAACTGATGATCCCCTTGAAAGCTTCAATAAATCTTTAGCATTTATGTATACCATATTTGCCTCAAGTTACCCATCAAACAACACTCAACTAGAGACTTCGTCAAATCCAATTAACTAAGTTGATATGTAAGGACGACAGACTCAGAGTTATGTGGGTAATTTTTCAAATGGTAATGATCATATAGCAAGGCAATGTACTCAACCTACGAAGGTATAAAATTCTGCATGGTTCAAAGAGAAGATGCTGCTAGCACAAGTTCAGGAAGCAAGAATTGCTTTAAGTAAGGAACAACTTGCAATTTTGGCAGATACAAGAGACATAGTTAATTCACTCCCAGGTGCTTACTCACTGAAAACCAATCCTATCTTCCAACCAAACAAAATTGATTTATATGATTCAGAATGTGATGATATCTCTACTACAAAAGCGGTTCTAATGGCCAATTTCTTAATTTATGATTCAGACGTTCTTTCTGAGGTACCACATTCTGAAACTTATCAAAATGATATGGCTAATTAAAGTGTACAAGCGATGCAGTATTTTAAACAAACACCTATTGTTGCTTATCCAAATAATGAGATAACAAGTGATAACAATATCATTCCATACTCTCAATATTTGCAAGAAACGCAACAGGCAGCTGTTCAAGATACTAATTTGTATGCACAACAAGATTCAATGATATTATCTATGATTAAACAAATGTCTAAACAAATGATTAATCATGTAAATAATTGGGAAAAGGCTAATCAGGAAAAGAACAATGAATCCTTAACCGTTGAGCTTGAGAGATATAAAGAACGAGTCAAAACTTTTAAACAAAGACTTAATATTGATTTAAGCACTCATGAAAAAATGATCGATTCTCAAATGGATGATATGATTAAGGAAAAACTTGCACTTAAGCAGCAAATTAACTCACTTAAACAAATTTTTTCTATTCAAATCAAGGAAAAGGATTCTTTATTGCAAACATTTACTGTTTTCAAAAATAAATCCAAAGAAACAGAAAGTAAATATATGGACAAAGAAATTAATTTAGAAAAGAAAATCAAGGAACTGGATAATATTATTTACGAGACTTGGCGACACCCGTGTGTTGCACCGGGCTAAAATTGTGTGGGAAATTGATCCGCTCTGACTACACCTTAAAATATATATAATATAATGAAATATAAAATATATAGTAGGAATAGTCTAAAAGCAGAATCAATGATACCGAGAAGTAGTATAGAATGTTCCCGGGTCGTTTATCCCCAACGAGGCTGGACTGGAAAATCGATACAGTCGAAGATGTGAGTTTGAAGGGGAGAATTGGATTTTGGATTAAACTACGGATTTAATAGCACAATTAAACTATAGAGAGAATTTAAGAAACTAAAATCAATTAACTAGCACGAAAAATTAACTAAAGTTAACTAAAAATGTGAGCTAAAACGAGAATTTAAAATCTAAAGCACTTTTAATAACAAATTTAATGCCTAAAAATCACAAATTTAAAAAGAAAATTTTAGGAAAATGAATTGGAATATTTTTACTATTTTTGAATTTTTTATGAATTTTTTTTAGATAAATGAATTAACAAAAATAAACTTTTTCTGAAAATTAACACTAAAATTTTACTTTTATTTTTAAAAAATACTAGATTTAAAAAGAAAATTTTCACAAAAAGAATCAAAATTTTTCAATCATTTTTCTATTTACTATGATTTTTCTAAGAAAAAGAAATTAAATAAAATCTATTTAAATTCCTAGAAAATACAAATTAAACTGGAAAAATAAAGAAAAATGGTTTTAAAATACTAAAAGGGTGCAGAAATCTAATGGAATGAAAAGCCCTAATTTTTATAGCCTAATTGAACACTAATTTTACCAATTAAAGCTAAACCCTAATTTTTATTAAACTAATTTCTAAAAATATAAAACTATTTTATCTAAACTAAAAAGACAGGGTAGGAAATGTAATAAAAGAAAGAAAAGGGTAGGCGGGCAAACTTTTGAAAATTTACACTCCAGTGTAAACGAATACCCCTAAACTTTGGGAAAAGTACTAAACAGACCCCGCGATCTAGCTTATTTTTGGCTTATTGAAAAAGTGAGTTTCAGCAAAAACTCAAAACTACAAACTTATAAAGGAGCTTATTCTAAACAACATTAATAAAGGCACTTTCAACTTTTAACAACTAGATAAGCTAAAAAATAAGCTTTTAGTTCCTGTTCACAGAAACTAGTGTTTTTCTAAACTTTTTAAGTTTTGGCTTATTTCTAGCTTATTACTAGATGAAAATGGAAAACAAAAGAAGCTATATGTAGATTAGGATGTGTACTAGAGATTTCTAAGAAAAAATAAGCTAAGTGTTAACAAAAATAACAAGAAATTTGAACTGAAAAAGTGCAAGTTTAAGCTTAAACTGAGATTAAGCTTTTTCTTATAAGCTAAACAGCTTATTTCTAATCCTAAAAAGCTGAAATTTTGAATTTAAGCTAAGCTATAAATCTAAAACTTACCTAGATAAAAGGATTTTTACTTTTACATCTAGAAAAGAAAAGCTATTAGAAAATAAGCTAAAATCCTAAATGCTGCTATACTACTTTTGAAAGGAGAATTAAGCTATATTAAAAGCTTAAAAATGAGAACTAAGAGATTATTTATACTAAGCTAGTGGAGTACAATGAAAATGCTTAATACTAGATTCTAACTCCTACTTATGAATGCTAAAAAGTCTACTAGAAAAGTGAACAACAACAACAGTGTTAACTGTTGTTGCTGATGCAAATGGTAAGAACCTATATGCAGGCCAAATTCTTAATAGAAACTCATAAACTCACTCATTACATGTATGTAATCCTACATTATCCATAGTTAAACACTAGAATACCATAGATCACCAAACACTAATTCTACTTTATGCTCTAAAACTGCCCTGGTGCTAGGTCAACTCATTAAGCTCTAACTTTTTAATCTCTACAAACTAACTTCTAAAATCTCTTTAAAACTTGATGAAATGACTAAACTCAGCTAAATGAAGAATTTAGACAAACTAGTTTTGACTTTAAAAGTCAACAACAGCTTGAACCAAACACCCCTTAACTAAAGCTGTCAAAACTAATTTCTCATTAATTTCTATTTTAAAAGCTAGAAATGCTAAACCTTATATCTACTCAATCTAATTCTGTCCTAATTAAGCTATTTGAGCTTTAAAAATCCTAGCTTATTCTCAAATATAAGCTAGTTTCTCTCCTAGCCTTTTACACTAACAATGACAGTTTTAAGAGATAAACTGAGATTACACAAAATTTATTTAATGAAAACTTAAAACAGCTAAATAACAAGCCTAAACAAATATGTTTGCAAAGAATTGAACAGGAATTAAAAGTGAATAAGCTAATGTCTTAAGCTAAAATTAAACTAAAATGAAATTTGAGAAATCAAACCTTGATTTTTTTTAGTCTCAGTCACAAGCCACTCTTGTTGAGTGAGTGGCTTAAAAGCTTATACCTAAGTGGCACCTTGCCTCTATACCTTGAGCTTGAGGCTCAATAAGCCTTAATTAGCTTATTGCTCTCTTGAACCTCCAAACTTTTATCAAATGAACTCAAGTGTTCATATTTTGATATAAATTGAACAAAACCAGTGAATGAATGACTTTTGACAAGTCTTTAATTGAATTTGAGCTTTTTAACAAGAATAAGCTCAAATGAGCTTATTAGAGCTTATTGAAGTAAAAACAGCTTAAATTTGAAATGAAAGACAACTGAAACTTTAAAACTGAATTTTATTACTCAAAATAGTAACATACAAGCTAAAGATTACAGAGTACAAGTGCTTAAAGCTGATTTCTAAAAACTTAAAAGGAAATTGCTTAAAAATACGAAAAATTACAAACTGAAAAAAATATCACCCCCTGAACCTCTGTCTTCTTGTCTCTTTTATAAGCTGGGAAGCTTCTTTGTTGTGTGTTTGTTGTGTTAGTCTTGTGAGAGGAAAACCAAACTCATCCTAGCCCTCTATTCTTCCTTGGAGCCCGAGTCGTAGATATGGATTGCCAACATGGCATAAAGGGGTTCTAGGGAGTGGGGAAGGCTTAGTGGAGGAGGAGGAGAGGGATTATCCATGGTGTTTTTCGAGTGTTGCAGGGTAAAGGTGTAGAGTGAAAATGGCGGGAAAGGGGAGTTATAAAAAGGTTGGGGATAAGCAGGGTATAACTTTTGCGGGATTGTCACTTTGAGTCCCTCAAGGTGATATGGTTCATTGCACAATTCGTCCTTGTGGTTATATAACTTTGGGGACTTGGCAAGTTAAGTCCCCAAAAGTTATATAACCTTTTTCATTGTAAGTCCTTGGGGTGTGTAAGTCTTTGGACTTGGCAGAATAAGCCCTTGGAGTATAACTTTGCTTTAATGGCAGTTTGTACCCTTGTCTTGTTTTCTCTTAATTCTTCATTAAATACAAGTTTAGGGTTTTAGCAATTTTAACCCTTAAACTTATATTTCTTCACATGTTGATTTTTGGATTTGTCGGGGTTGACTTGGGTTGACTTTTTCAGGCATGGGCTTGGACTTTGACTTTGTCTTTTCCTTGCTTTTCCATTCCGAGTCCGGTTTTGTCGATTTGGCTTCGTTTTTCGTCCTTTTCTTAATTATCCGTTCCTGCACAATACAATTAGCAAAACAAGCGTATATTTGGCATTTTAAGTCCGTTTTTGGTTATTTTAGCTTGTTTTTAAAGGTAAAAGGTATGTGTAATTAAACACATACCAGGTTCCGCGATCACTTATGATTGCACGAGGAGCATCGAATCTGGCGAAGAGAGATTTGAGAAATTTGCAAACAACTCGGGCGTCATTGGTGGGGAGCGCTTTTGCTTCAACCCATTTTGACAAGTAATCGACGGCCACGAGTATATATTTGTTCCCTCTTGAAGACGGGAATAGCCCCATGAAGTCAATGCCCCAAACGTCAAAGATTTCACAAACTTGGATGGAATTTTGAGGCATCTCATCACGTTGTGAAATTTTTCCTTGACGCTGGCACGAGTCGCAGTTTTTAACCAACTCGTGGGCATCTTTGTAAATCGTGGGCCAGAAGAAACCGGCATCAAAGACCTTTTTGGCGGTGAGATTTGCACCATGATGTCCCCCCGTGGGTCCATTATGGCAAGCTTCGAGGATGTCGAGAGCTTCCTTGCCGTGCACACACCGCCGGATCACTTGATCCGCACATATCTTAAACAAGAAGGGGTCGTCCCAAAAGTAGTGTTTGACGTCTTTGAAAAACTTTCTTTTCTGCTGAGACGACATCCCTTTGATCACAAAATTCCCCGCATGGTAGTTTGCAAAATCGGCAAACCATGGGGCATTATCATCACCACGAAAGGTAACCATCCCAAGTGTCTCGAGAGGAAATGTTTCCGTAATTTCCTTTTTCTCGAGCTCACTTTGATGGGGATTTTCAAGTCTAGAAAGGTGGTCGGCGGCGAGATTTTCTGCTCCTTTTTTATCACGGATAACGACATCAAATTCTTGGAGCAGCAAAATCCACCGGAGCAATCTTGGCTTAGCATCCTGCTTAGCGAGCAGATACTTGAGAGCCGAATGGTCCGTATACACTATGCTTTTGGACAAGACAAGATATGGCCGGAATTTCTCGAAAGCATACACTACGGCAAGTAATTCTTTTTCCGTTGTAGTGTAATGTGCTTGAGCTTCGGTCATGGTTTTGCTTGCATAGTGTATCGGCTGGAAGTGCTTGGTCTTACGTTGCCCCAGGACTGCCCCAACAGCAAAATCACTTGCATCGCACATGATTTCAAAGGGCAAGTCCCAATCGGGGGCAACTAAAATTGGAGCCTGGGTTAACTTCATCTTAAGGGTCTCAAATGCTTCGATGCATTCCTTCGAGAAGATAAACGGAGTTTCTTTTTCAAGGAGGTGGGTCATAGGCCGGGCGATTTTGGAAAAATCCTGAATAAATCATCGGTAGAAACCGGCATGACCGAGAAAACTCCGAATACCCTTCACGGTAGTGGGATGAGGCAATTTTGCAATGACATCAACTTTCGCCTTATCAACCTCAATCCCGGTCTTAGAAATCTTATGGCCAAGGACTATGCCTTCCTTAACCATAAAGTGGCACTTTTCCCAATTTAGCACAAGATTGGTGTCTTCACACCTTTGGAGCATTTTGTCTAAATGGGAAAGGCAAGAAGAGAAAGAATCACCGAAGACCGAGAAATCATCCATGAAGACTTCCATGGTTTTCTCAATCATATCGTGAAAAATTGCAACCATACACCTTTGGAACGTGCCCGGTGCATTGCATAAACCAAAAGGCATGCGACGATAGGCAAATGTCATGTAAGGACAGGTGAAGGTAGTCTTTTCTTGATCAAGTGGGTCAATCGGGATCTAAAAATAGCCTGAGAATCCGTCCAAAAAGCAATAGTACTCATTTCCGGCTAATCTTTCAAGCATCTGATCCATGAATGGTAAAGGGAAATGGTATTTACGAGTTGCATCATTGAGTTTTCGGTAGTCGATGCAAACTCACCATCCCGTAACCAACCTGGTGGGTATTAACTCATTTTCTTCATTTTTACCACGGTTATGCCTCCCTTCTTAGGGACACAATGAACCGGGCTCACCCAGGGACTGTCAGAGATAGGGTAAATTAACCCAGCATCAAGAAGTTTGATAACTTCTTGCTTAATAACCTCATGGATTTTGGGGTTAACCCTTCTCTGATGTTGAACTACGGGTTTGGCATTTTCCTCCATCAAAATCTTATGGGTGCAAAACTGTGGATCTATCCCCTTAATATCAGAAATCTTCCAAGCTATGGCATGTTTATGTGACTTAAGAACTTTGATCAGGGCGGCTTTATCCTCATCTTTTAAGTTTTTAGCGATTATGACGGGTAATTTGTCATCACCCTCCAGAAATGCATACTCAAGATGGGATGGTAAGTCTTTGAGTTCTAGGTCAGGAGGATCTTCACATGAAGATTTAATCTTTTCAGGCACATTAATTTCACAAACTGGTAATGGAGGGAGATTTGGGTCACTATTGATCACACTTAATAATTCCTCAAGGTAAACAGTATCTCCCTCAGAATCATAGATGCCGTCAACACCCGGTGGTATTGAATCATCGTGTTCAAGAAATGCATCGATCTCTTCCATTAGAAAATCACTTCCTCCGAAGGGAGTGAAAGATGGAGAGCGAGAATCGATCATAAGGTCCGAAGGGGAAGTGGGATTGCCACTTTCAGAAATTTCAAGTACTTCTTGAACATATTCTTCACAAGCAATGTCAATAACATCGACTCGGTTAACCGATTCAATGATATTGTAGGAGAAAGTCTTAGTATCACCAACTTTGAAGGTCACGGATTGGTCATCGTGTCTAAGGGTCATTTGTTCACCGTGAACATCTATCAAGGCACGTGCCGTTCTCAAGAAAGGTCTCCCTAGAATTAGGGGAACCCGAGGATCGGCGACGTAATCAACGACCACGAAATCGGCCGGAAAGAAGAACGTTCCAACTTTCACGAAAACATCCTCGGCGATGCCGGTTGGAGTAGAAATCGTTCGGTCGGCAAGTTCAAGTATCATTCGGGTTTTGGTCAAATCTGGGAGATTTAGCTCTTTCCAAATAGAGAGAGGCATTAGGTTGATGCTTGCACCGAGATCGGCCAAGGCTAAGCATTCATTCATCTCCAGAAAATCACACGGTATAAGAAATCTACCGGGGTCTCCAAGTTTTTCGGGAAACTTTTTGAGGATAACCGCCGAGCAATTCTCATTCACCGGTGTCTTGGTCAACTCAAGTATCTTATCTTTGTTATTGAGGAGTTTTCTAAACATTGGTGCAAATTTGGGCATGTGTATGAGAGCGTCCGCGAAACTTAGCTCGAAATGGAGATTCCGAAAAATCTCCATAAATTTTGAAGCTAGAAGATCGTCTTTTTCACGGAGCTTTTCTTTGTTGGCCCTTGAAGGATAAGGCAATGTTGGTTTAGTCTTTGAAGCAACAACGGGCTCACCAATTTGGTCATTAGTTTGGACCGCCGGAGGTTGGATGTTTTCGGTGCTTGGTTGCACTGAATCCTTTGTCACCTCGGGTTCGTTTTCCACCTCCTTAGGAAGAGAAGAAATCGGAGGTGGAATTTGAGGTCCATTATAGGAAACACCACTTCGGGTGGTGATTGCTTTCACATCACCTTTCGGGTTAGCAACGGTGTTGCTAGGAAGAGAACCCGAGCCCGAAGTAGAAGCGGTATTACTATTCACGAATTTGGTGATCAGGTCCGTTATATTTGCCATTTGATTTTGCATATTTTGCATAACCGCGTCATTAGCTTTGACGTAGTTATCAAAATCGGACTTAGACACACCTGGTGCTGGAGGAGCTGGAGCGGGAGCTTGGTAAGGTGGAGCTTGAAAAGTCGGGGGTTGATTAATCTGGGGTTGGTAAATTTGTCCTTGATTGAAATTATTACCCCGATTTTGGTTAAAATTATTCCCCCAATTTTGGTTGAAATTGATCCCTCGATTTTGATTGTTTTGATGGTTTTGCACAGGAGGAAAACTGGGAGGTCGTATTTGGTTTGCAACCATTTGAGGTCGGTAACTGGCACTTCCTTGATTGAAGTTTGCTGCGGCGGCTTGAGAGATGTATTCTTGAATATTATCACGATAATTGTTGCCATCGGTGGCGGGACAATTACGGTAAGAATGAGCTCCACCACAAGTTACACAACTTTGCTCGACCGCTTTTACGGGAGCGGGAGCTGAAGGTTGGTTCTGGTTTTTCTTATCAAGAAGTAATGCTTTCACCATATCCTTGAGTTCAGCAACGTCGGATGAAATTTCGGGGGTAGAAGTGCTCGTACTCACTTTGGAAACAACAGCTTTACTTCGTGAGTGACGAACTTTGGACTTGCTTTCAATGATGCATAAGCAATCACGGGGCCTTTTGTCTAAAAAATTTCCACCTGCTGCTGAATTTAATGAATCTTGGTCATTTGTATTCAAAGCATTATATAATGTATCAAGTTGGTGTAATTCAGAAAAACCACGATGAGGACATGCTCAGAGGAGATCCCTAAATCTATCCCTGGCCTCACTGAAAGACTCATCAAAACGTTGTTGGAAATTTGTAATCTCATTACGAAGATAAGTCATTTTGGAGGGAGGGAAAAATTCATTGATAAATTTTGAAACAAGATCATCCCAAGTAAGAATTGATCGAGGGGGTTCTTTCTCGAGCCAAATCCGGGCGGAACCCTCGAGAGAAAATGGAAAAAGCATAAGCTTAATCGATGTGTTCGGAACGTTTGGGAATCTCATGGTAGAAGTGATCTTGTTGAAGTATCAGATATGAGCATGAGGATCTTCTTTGTCATGTCCGAAAAATTGCTTGTTTTGTACGAGAGTGAGCAAACTATGTTTAAGCTCAAAGTTGTCTGCGATGATTGCATGGACAACAATTGCATCCTCGTAACCCTCGGTGGGTGCTTGAAGCAATTCCGCCATAGTACGATTATCGGCCATCGTAACTACGGGAGATTCTTGATCTTTGATGAGGTCTTCAAGATCAAGTGATTCAACAACAATCGGTGGGATTTGTTGTTGTTGTTGGTTACGGCTTTGAGAACGAGTGCGCATGCACTAAATGATTTTTTTTTGGTTTTTCAATAATCTATTCACAATTTATTTTAACGGACAACGAGATAGGACAACTTCAAAGCTCTTAAAAAGATAAACGCACAGGTGAGCGAAGGAGAAGGAAAGCACGGTACTTTTAAGAACCTTTCTCCTTTAGGGTCGTAGTTCCTTGGAACAACCCGCCTTATACCCACTTTATAGCTTGTTTAACTTTTCAAGGTGAGTCGTACCTCGTAGTGACACAAATGGCAAGTTTTCGAATCTTTTGTTCGGGAACTTATTGATGGATAATACTTCAACGGAAAATATTATATGTTGGTGTTCTTTTACCAACTTGGTGAATTTATTTATTATTTCTTTTTATGGACAAATTTTTTTTTTTGGTTTTATATGATAATTATACTAATGAAAGAAAATGAAAAATATTTTTGTACTTTTTTATACTTTTATAAAAATAGAAGAAATATTCACAAATTCAAACACAAATTGTCAAACGTTACGATAATCGTTTCACAGCCTCCCCGGCAGCGGCGCCAAAATTTGATTCGTTCAATATTATATATATATAATATAGGCAAACAATCAACCAAATACCCTTAGCTAGGGATTGGTTAAGAATTCACAAATATAATCAATATATATCCGGAAGTTTGATTTTCTGGGTCGTTATGTCCCAACGAGGTGTGCAATTGAAAATCGAATGACGGATTGATAATCGATGTTTGAATATGACAAGATTATGATTGATTTTCTATTACTACAAGTAAAAATGCAAAATCAAGCAAAAGTAAACCTAAAATGTAAGCAATTTAACTTAAACCCTAAAACGGTGACGTAAAAACGCTAGCTAAAAACCTAAATTATTTAATTTTAATCCTAAAATGATTATTTAACTATTAATGGGTCCTAGTTGACTAAAAAGGAAGTTCAAAAAAAAAAACTAGATCGAAAACTGAGTAGATTAAGACTAAAAACGAGTCAAAACAAGAACGGGGTCGAATCCCGTTCTTTAAAAAAAGAACTTTTGAAAAATTGACCCTACGAAATCTCTAATATTTTTCCTAGAAACTATTTGATAAAAGAAAATTTTAAAATAAAGATTTATATTTTTTTGACTTTTTATGAATTTTCTAAGTTTTTAATGAAAATTAAATCTAAAAAATACTAAACTATTTTTAAAAATTTTGAAAAAATTAGAGAAATTAGCTGAGACTAATACTGTCCTAGGAAAAATAAGCTGTCCCCAACAGCTTATCCCAATAAGCTGTTAAAAATCAAAATAGCTTATTGGGCTTAAAGGGCCAAAAAGCCCTTAAGTAATAAATAAACCAACACTCTACCGGATGAGCTATTGTAGCACAGCGGTAGAGTGTGTGGGGGTTATAAGGGTTGATGAGTGTTGAGGTCTTGGGTTCGAGCCCAGGCTCCCCGGGACTTCCACTTATCCCCTTTTATTTTTTTTTCAAAAATTTTCTTTTAGGACTTGTTAAACACACAAAAATAAGCACTTTTAAAACTTGGATTTTTTGATGAAGCTTAATGAATAAGCTGGAAAATCACAAATAAGACAGACAGATTAGCTTTTTTAAAGCTAAATGGCTTTTTGGACTGGATAAGTTACTAAAATGCAAATAAACTAAAAACTTAGACCTAGATAATCACAATAAGCTAATGCAGATAACAAATAAGCACAAGAAAATGAAAATTAAGCTTGCAAAAGCTAATAAGCTAACTGATGCAAAATTTTGTACAAAACAGACAATTAGGCAACTTTAGGCTTATATTTAAGACAGCAAGAAGACACTTGAGGCTTTTCAACTTATAAAGTCTAAAAGCTTGACTGAAAATCTATACAAATCAAGATTCAAAAACAATTTTGAAAGAAAAATAAGCTAAAAAAAAGCTACTAGAAAAAGCTAGGACAGACAGACTTCTAAAATAACCAAGAGGCACAAAGGGGCTTTTCTTTTTGGCTTTTTAAGTGCAATAAGCAAAACAAATGAGAAATAAGCAAAGCTAGATACCTAAACACACCTAATGATCAAGTAGGAACAAAAGTGAGCAAATTGGATAAGCCAATAAGCTCAAAAAAGCAATCTCAGCACCAGGGGAGGTACTGAGCCAAAAAGCCTAAGATGGGCTTTTCTAGCTTAATTTTAAGCTACCAAATGGGATCTAAAGGCTAAATGGCTTGTATGCCCTAAATTATTTACCTATAAGCTACTCAAATCAGCAAACTAATAGAATTTTGAATCACAATTAAGCTATAAAAAAGGCCAATAAAGACAGCAGTATTAACTTTGAAGTTAATACTGCCAGAAGTAGCTTAAGCTAATAAGGACTTTAACAAGCTAAACTTTGGACTAAAATAAGCTAGGATAAGCTGAAACCTACCTAATAAGCAGGTATGAACACAAATCAAGCAAATTCAATGAGCCATAAGCTCAGGAGAGCAACTAAGCACTTAAGCTAAAAACTAGCTACTAAAACAGACAAGGGGGTACTTTGGGGCTTATTTTCAAGCAATTAAAAAGACTCTAAATCCTATAATAAGCTAAAACAGATAAAGAAGGGACACCAATGAGCTTATTCTAATAAGCTCAGGCTTTACAAATGACTTTGACTCAACTAATTTTTGGATTTAAAATTAAACTTTTAATGGCTCAAGAAAACTTTGGCAGTTTTAACTACAACTAAAAATGATCAATGCTCACTTAATTCAACAACTCTCTACTGCATTGTGATATCAAAAACAATACAAAACAAGGTAAAAAAAAACTGGATAATCACACCCTTAACATTTAAGCTGATACCTATGACTTTAAAACCACAAATTTTATCAATTTTAACTATCAACTATGAAAATCAAATTTAAACTTTAAAAACTTTAAAAGACAGATTACAGCTACTTAAATTAGCTAGTTAAAGTTGGCTTAATCATCCCCAACCCATTAAGTCACCAATTTGACCCATTTTGAGCTTATGCCAAACACCCCTTTAACTTTTAAAATGGCTTTTGAAAGCTGATTTAAAGTGAATTAAGCTAAGGGACTTCAAAACAGATGCTTATACATGAATGATAAGCAAAAATAAGCACAAGACAGTAAGAAATAAGCACTTAAATAGGCAAATGAAAATCCAACATAAAATAAGCTAAAATGAAGAAAAAGTAATTTACCAGACCCTTTGCTCTAAGCAAGGGCAAATAAGCTCTTAAGAGCTTTGTCTACAAGCTTCAGCTTATCAAAGATAAGCTGGTGTTGTCCATAAGCCCATCCATTTATGGCTTATCTTCAATAATTAGCTGAGGTAATTAAGGGTGAGCTTAATTTTGGTATTTCTTGGAATTACTCACTTACTTTTTAAGGTTTTTCTGAAATTCAGTTATACAAGTTACAAAGGGCTTAAGGGAGTTTAAACAAGGCTTAAAAGAACATAAAGTTTAAGAGCAAGATTATAACTTTGAAATACTTCAAACTTTCATTAACTGAAAAAATGCTTACACGACATTAAATTGGAAACATAAAACTGAAAGAGACTTAAAACATGATAAAAGATAAAAGATTCAATAATAAAAGGGATGCCTTTGAAGGCTTACATTGACACCTATTTATACTAAAATCTTCAAAGCTTAGGCCTTTGAAGTGTGTTTCTTTTGTGAGACAAACTGAGCCTGTGCTTCTTGAGTGAAGACTTCAAAATCATCTTAGCCCTTCAAAATCTCTTGTGCTTTTTCTAAAAATCATGGAAGCCGTTGGATTTATCTTGGGAAAGTGTGGGATTGCCAACTTGGCAAGGTGTCATACAACTAGGGTTTAGTGGGTTGAGGGTGAGGGTTTTATCCCTTGTGATGTTTGGGGTTGCAGGGTAAAGAGGTAGAAGGAGGACCCGTGACTTGTTCTTGGGTTTTGTTGGCAAGAAAATTAGTTTTCTAAAGGTTGGGGGTAACAGGGGTGAAGGTTTGGTAAAGTGGCAAAAAGAACCCCTCAAGTTATATTTGTTTATTGCAAACTTGGTCCTTATGGTGTATAACGTTTAGGGGTTGGCAGGTTCAGTCCCCCCAAGTTATAAGTAGTATTGCAATGCAAGTCCTTGTGATGCATAACTTTAAGGGCTTGGCAGATTTAGCCCTTGAAGTTGTATTTGACTTTGCTTTGACTTTGACTTTGACTTGAATTTGTCGAGGTTGACTTTGACTTCTTTTCACGCTTTTTTTTCATTCTTGTGCTCGGTTTTGTCGTTTTGTCTTTGTTTTTTTTGTCTTTTTCTTAAATATCTGTTTCCTGCATAATACAAATGCAAAACATACAAATACAATGTATTTTTGGTACGTTTTTAGTCATTTAAGTCCATTTTTGATGGAAAATGGTATGTGTAATTAAGCACATACCAGATATCAAGCATGGAACTAAATCTAGTGTCCACAAAACTCCTATCGGAACCTGAATCAAATAAAATAGAAGCATAGCGGTTATTGAGTAGAAACGTACCCGTAACCACATTCAAACCTTGCGGCTCAGCATCCTTAATCGCATAAGCTCAGCCACAAACTTCTCCAACTTCCTCTTGCTTGACCTTCTTTGGGCATCGGTTCCTTATATGACCTTGCTCACCACAATCATAACTAGTCTAAATGAGCTGAGCATTTTCACCAATGGCTACATTCTTTTCCTTGCAATACCTTGCTCTGTGCCCAATCTTCCCACACTTGTGGCACTTGATCATACATTGACCAACATGGCGAGTAAAACAACGTTCACACACATGAAGTGA